>JACSYO010000151.1:0-49333 GCA_016806645.1 Ophiodon elongatus | reverse complement strand
TATATATATATATATATATATATATATATATGTGTGTGTATATATATATATATATATATATATATATATATATATATATATATATATGTATATGTGTGTGTGTGTGTGTGTGTGTGTGTGTGTATGTATATATATATAATATTATATTAAAGGTAACTAAGCTGGGCTTAGTTTGGTGAAAGAGAGACACTTGAGATCAGAAGTTATAGTTAGCATTCTGTTTAATTTATAATTTTATTATTTTAAGGTGTGAGTTATTTAGTTAATTAAAAGCTGGAGGAACAGCTGATCTGCAGCTGATACTGATGTAACTCCCGAGGTTAAAACATATAGCTGAAGTCTCACGTTAATAGATGAAGTTATTGATTTGATATTAAAACAAGTTCAGTGGGAGACTGCATCCATTAGAAAGAAGACGTCTTAATGAGTGACAGCTGATCTGACTTCAGCCTCCTGATGTTGGTCATTTAACCTCAGCACACGTTAAAGCAGACCTGGGCATTGTACGGTCCGCGGCCACATCCGGCCCGTGGGCTGTGGGAAGTCAATGGGAAATTAGGAATAAAACGTAAATAAGTGTAACTTACATGATGCACATTATACAGCGGCATTGCTTTTATTTTGAAGGCGACTGCTGCCATTTTTTTTCTCAATTTCCGTACGTTGGTAAGTTGGTGAGTGTGTGCGATCAGCAGCGTCACTGCGATGTGTTGCTGAACTGAGTTTACAGGAGACGTGAGTTAGCTGTCAGCCCTCACAAATGTATCAAAAGATTGATGCAGAGAGTGTAGAGTTTTTAACTAAACATGGACGTCTAAGTATTTATTTACTGAAGTCGAAGGTAAAGCCGTGTGCTTAGTTTGTGGAGAACAGGTCGCAGTGTGAATGTGAATCGCCGTTACGAGACAAAACACGCGGAGCAACACAAAATGCTCATTTTTGGTTCAGAAGATGTTGTTTCTCTTTGGATCTACCTCCATATGTAAACAAACATTCTCCGTGATAAAGTTTAACAAAGCCAGATACAGATCCTCTCTCACTGCCGGTCAGCTGTCCTTCTCATATCCACCTCAGACATTCAGCCTGACTTCAGAGCTTCGTTCAAGCCACAGACTAGAGTTCTCACACTGAACTGGAAAACAGAAAATGAAAATTTTATTGCAGAAACTTGATCCCAATTCTTTAAAATTGTAATGTGCAAAGTAACTTGTAACTAAAGCTGTCAGACAAATGTAGTGGAGTAAAAAGTACAATATTTCCCTCTGAGATGTAGTGGAGTGGAAGTACAAAGTTGAATAAAATGGAAATACTCAAGTGAAGTACCTTGAATTTGTACTTAAGTACAGTACTTAAGTAATTGTACTTGGTTACATTCCACCACTGATCATGACATTCACTCTTACCACTCGCAGCTTATCAAAACCATACAATTTACTACTTTTTATAAAGAGGTGGAATAATATTGAGCAGGATTGAGTTCAGTCTATTGGTCCGGCCCTCCACAACAGTCCTTGTTTCTCATGTGGCCCCTTGAGAAAAATAATTGCCCACCCCTGCGTTAAAGTGAAGCATACTGCTTGTGATGATGTGCTGGAGCTCAGTGCATCTGTGTATATTTAGAACTTCATTATCAGAAGTTATTGTGCCCAGTTAGACGAATATTTCATTTTCACAAGCTACTTTTCTGTGGTTTGTGCATCAGGATGCAGCCCTGTGACATTAAAGCTGCTCCACAGTAAGGCTGAGGACAAAACAAGTATATCCAGTCATGAATAGACCTGATGTTGATCTGTGTAGAAGTGCCGTTAAAGGGGTGATGTTAAGACAGAATAACCTATGAAATCCATCTCATGGATGTATGATCTATAGGTTTGGGCATCCTGCTGCTCCTTCATCAATGCACTCTATTCTGTAGTGATGCTTTTTGAGGTTAAGATATGTCACTGTTAATTAATTATCCAACTTTGAAACTTAATGTAATTGTTATTTCTATCCTCACTATTAATACAGATTTGTTTATTACTTAATACTCGGCATGTTCTCTGGAAACTATTGCAGCATAGATGACGGAGAGAAGGAGGAGAGACTTCTGAACAGGCGCCATGGACCACATCATTCTGAGACTAATCTCTTCTAGAAGGAAGATTCATTGACACATTTAAAGGTAAGTTTTTCATTGTTGTTTGGACACCACTGACATAGGGGCAAATATGATGATGACACTCTTCCTGTGTTGTAAATATGAATTTTCTATACACTGTGAATCCATAACATGCAAGTGTTTTTCACTGTAGCCCGTAGTACAATCCGCTTAATATTTACAACACAGGAAGAGCCAGAGCCTTCAGCCTGTGTATTAAGGCTCCGTTAGCACAGCTAACCTGCTCTCTTCTGTTTCCTGTCAATAACCATCAAAACTGAACAAACTAATTTCTCCATGTTGACCTGAGTTCCAGAGTGAGTCCTTGTATCTAAAGCTGTAGAAGAAGAAATGGTTCCATCAGCAATAGTGGTAGTAGCAGCGGTGGTAGCAGCAGCAGTAGTGGTGGTAGCAGTGGTAGTAATACTAGAAATATTTGCAGCAGTAGTCTCTCATTCTTACTCTTCATCATCTCCTCCTCTCCTTTATTGATCTCCTCATTCTTACTCTTCATCATCTCCTCCTCTCCTTTATTCATCCCCTCATTGAGTACTTAGGTGACATTCTTCTTGTACTTAGAACTACTGATGGCTATTAGGTCCTCAGTGTGGTGAGCATCCTTTATCAGTGTTTATCATTGCGCATTAGTAATCAACTCTTTCAGACCCGGCATTCTAACAGAATGACTGGTAGATGATTTGCTCTCATCGACGAAAGTATTTACTGTTTTTGCAGGAAGTGAACATTGTTTCAATAAATTAGAGCACCCTTGTTCTCACCTCACTCCCCTTTCCGTCTGAGGCCGCTGGTACAGAGCCTTCAGCCTGTGCATTAACGCACAGCTAACCTACTCTCTCGTTTCCTGTCAATAACCATCAAAACTGAGCAATCAGCAAGTGTGACGGTGTGGGAAAAAAAAGATGTAACTGACAATACTACAGGAAGCTTCAAACTTGTAGTTCTGGATGATGCTCCTTCCTGCCAGTCATTTCATTTCTAATGGTGCTGACACTTGAAAACACTGGTTATGGTTCTAAGTCTTATAATGAAGTTGACATAAGTTTTGGAGTTGAAGAATGATGAGTTTAACTGTCCAACAGCAGCAATGCTCTCTGTGTCTCCACACTTCAGGTCAAACAGAAGCTGATGGGATGTTTTAGAATACTTGGTAAAGTAAAGTGCTGTCTTGTCAGTGTTTTGTGAGGACAGCAGATAACTTGTCAAACCTGACTATGATTTAGCATCACGTTCAGTAGGTAGTGTCACTTGTGTGTCGGGGGATGGGCACAGCATACACGTGCTCTGTGAGGACACCTGCTGTGTGAGGACCTCATATTTCTTCACACAGCTCAAACAAGTTTTTTTTATTTTAGCTTATGAGCATTGACTAGGTTGAGACCTTAGGTACACAATTTAAAGCACAATTCACTTGGGTTTGCTGGTAAATTTGTTTTGGTTGAGGATGGAAAAATTTGTATTTTCAATATCGGTATGTTTTTGGAAAGAAACTATCGCTGCAGAGACTGGTTTAGTAATACATTTTTTCCTCTAAAGTTTATGTGGTTAGCATTTGTTATTCATTGGTGCATCCTAAGTTGTTAGAATGCAATCAAAGCTTAGAGCACACAAACGTTTCTAGTCTTGGACTTGAACTCGAATAGCTTTTCAAACTAAAAGTTCAGAAACTTCAAGTGCAAATGAGTTACGGTACAGAATTCAAGTTTTGTTTTTTGCTGTCTTAGGAAGAAGAAATAATATGGATTTGACCTAGGATGAGACCACCAGTTCCAAAGGTAAATATAATAATGGTCCTGTTGACGCTTATCCGGGCCTGCAGAAAGACTAAGGCTTTGATCAGGCTGCCAGCCCAAATCCCATTCCCTGATTGTAGTCAGATTGATTTCATCAAGTCTGAACAATAAAAACAAAAAAGAAATTAATTGCAAAATTGCTTTTTGAGGAGGAAGAGGAGGAGGAAGAGGAGGAGGAAGAGGAGGAGGAGGAGGAGGAGGAGGAGGAGGAAGAGGAGGAAGAGGAGGAGGAGGAGGAAGAGGAAGAGGAAGAGGAGGAGGAGGAGGAGGAGGAGGAGGAGGAGGAGGAGGAAGAGGAGGAGGAGGAAGAAGAAGAAGAAGAGGAAGAGGAGGGTGGATGCTCTAAGTCATGTGCAGTTTGTGTGTTACGTGTTGTTATTTTGAGGATATGGTTGAACAAATTGGGACTGGGAAGACCATTTCGGTTTTTTTAGCTAAGTAAGGGATCTTTTAGAGTTTGTTCCTACTGATAATTGTAAGCGTGTTGAATAAACACATAGAACCATACAGAAGGCTGGCACAACTGAAGACATCCACATGTATATTTTTATACAGGCTCCAGTTCAGATACAGCTTGTGTTTTGTCTATATACTGTAAATAATATAATATGGCATCTGTACAGGCTATTCTTATTAAAACATTGCTTTTTTTTCTCTAGGAAACAGAAATCAGTTGGAAACCCACGGTGAGGTCACCAGCTCCAAAGGTAGGACTCATCCATTCATCCCTTACTGCTTGTCCCTTAGGGTCGCAGTATTAAATATAGTGCGGCACTGCAATCCAGGCACTGCCGCACTATATTTAATCAGATTAAATTATGTTATGTGGGGGTGTGCACCGATTTTCCGTTAACTGTTGTATGTAGTACAACAGAGATACTGTTCCTACATGAGCGGACACAAACAAAACACTTTGTAAATGCATTTTCGTGTGTACGATAGTCTTTAGTCCATTAGTGACCACTTTACAGTACTTGATACAGTACCAGTTTTGAGAACAGTTTACTGCAACTGTTGCAGTGCCGTTTACTCCGTCTGCCTGTTGCAGTGCTGTGTACTGCGCCCGGTTGCAGGGCCTATAAAAAGGAGTATGTAGTTAAGTAATAACTGCTCCAGGAATTCTCAAATATTAAAATCTCAGTATTGCATTCTCAATACTATTACTACTACTCTTTTACAGTTTGCATACGGGGCAATATCTGAATGTCTTTTTTATTTGACGACAAAGTAATATTGTACTGTGTCCTAAATGCATTGTTTTCCATATCTAAAGTAATTGTATTGCCAAAATGTAAAGGTTTAAAGTGGTATATGTAGTATATTTTGCTCTGTAATGCATGAAGAAGATAGCATATGTGAAGGGGCCTGTGACTTTGGAATGTCGGATCCATTGATGTTGTTACACATGGGATACTCGTTAGGTACCCCCGCTGGGGAATGCTCCTTGACCTGGCGGATGGAGGAGTAGCTATGCCTATGTCCGAAACATGTCTTTCATTGGGGGCCCTGTTTATGACGTCATTTTATCCTCAAGTCTGGGGCGTAAACAACATCCATATATAAGTGATCGGGAGAGCCCCGACGGGTAGAGTTCTGTTCGACTTTGGGACTCTCCGGGTTTTCATGACGCCCGTCTTGACATATGTTGCTTGTTTGTAATAAACTTCATTATACCAGCAAGAACAGTGTCCGCGGAGATTCCTTCATCATCACTCCAACATCACTGTCGCTTGAAATATACAACATATACATTATAATAAATGTATTTTTATTTAAAGGCATTCTGATCGCTTTGATTTTATTTCCTCCATTACCCTGTTGCTGATGCCATTGTATACTTATTTTAACCAAACAAAAAAGTAGTCTCAATTTTAGAGTAAAAGCAGCCTTTTAGAATAGAAGTCAGAATATATGCACTTTGAATGTTGTCCGTCCCATTCTTATGCACCTTGTATCTCAGGAACAGCTGGAGGAAATTTCATTACATATGGCACAAACATCCACTTGGACTCAAGGATGAACTGAAATGTATAATAGGATATGTGCGTGTGAAGTGATGACATTTTGAACAGATGTAATTTGAAACATGACTGGTTGGGGGAGGCATACAACCGTGAAGCGGTAATTCTAGTTTTTATGGGAGGGGTTGGTTTGAGTTTATTTATATATAATTGTATACGCACACGCACACGCACGCACGCACACGCACGCACACCCCTCCAGGATGGTCCTCATAACCAATGGTCTTGCCATGTTTGTGTATTGGTAATGTCCTTATAAATAAGGGGGGTCTTCAAATCTCCTGACTCTTTCACTAGAATTGAATTTTGAACAGTAGGATTTGTTCCCTATATCATAAAGACCAGTTTAATAGTTCTTAGCTCTCTACGACAAAGGGAAAGGTGGGTCCCCATAAACCATGGATTGAGCAAGTATGGGAAAAATGTCCTAACAAACCACCCATGTGTGTCCCATGATTGCACTCATCCTACTCACCTGCCCGGTCCACCCAGCTGCCTCCAATCGTCTCATCACCCCACTCGTATATACTCCCCTGTTTTCCCCGCTCCAGTTGTCAGATCGTCATTGTTCTTCCCCTTGTACTCTTCCTGTCTCCCGTGCTGATCCCTCGTGTTTATTCAATGACTTTGCCTTTTTTTTGGTTTTTGCTCGCTCCCGTTTGGAGTCGCTTTAAGTTTTTATTTATTACTTTTGGTGACCAGTAAAAGAACCTTATTTCCAACTTCACCTCGTCTCCAGTGTCGGTCTCTGCTCTTGAGTCTTAGCTCAGCCCTGAAGCACGACAATACTATGACTTTTTTCAACATGCTAAAGTATGACTTTAGCAGATTTTTTTTCTTTCTTTTTTTGTCAAAGCCTCAGGGAGCCGCAACAGAGGGGCTGAAGAGCCGTGCCTCTGTTGCGGCTCCCTGAGGCTTTGACAAAAAAAGAAAGAAAAAAAATCTTTCAAAGGGAACACTTATCTTGGAATTTGAGGTGATACTGTGTCACTAAAAATAAAATAAAAATGTAATATTCTTTTAACTAAAATGTGCGTCACATCCTATTACGTCGCTGTCAAGCTCCTCTCCCTGCAGGTTTTTTTCAACTGCTGTAGCAAACTGAGCAAAGTAAATATACTTTCACGAAGTGGATCATGTCTCCAAACTCAACTCCTGCTGCTGGTTCTGTGGCAGCTCATGAGATAGTAAGATGTCCATTAGTAAAAACGTATCTGTCCTCGGAAGCGTTTCAAAATCCTTCTCCTCACCTACAAAAAGCCTTAATTGGTGAGGCACCATCATATCTTAAGGAGCTCATAGTACCATATTACCCCACTAGAGAGCTGCGCTCACTTAATATGGGGCTACTTGTGGTTCCTAGAGTCTTAAAAAGTAGGATGGGAGGCAGAGCCTTAAGTTATCAAGCGCCTCTTCTGTGGAACCAGCTAACATTTTCAGTCCGGGGGGCAGACACAGTGACCACATTTAAGAGTAGACTTAAGACCTTCCTCTTTGATAGCACTTATTGTTAGGGCCGGCTCAGGTTTGCCCTGGTCCAGCCCCTAGATATGCTGCTATAGGCCTAGACTGCCGGGGGACATCTTAGGATACACTGAGCTCCTCTATCCTTTTCTCTCTCTTCTTCTGTATGAATTCATGTTCTATCAATGCACATTACTAACTCTACTTCTTCCCCCGGAGTCTTTGTGCTTTTTCGCCTAGCAGGTTTCCACAGATCGTGGTTGCATCTGGACCCTGGTCCTGCCTCCTGGTTCCTGCCGTGACCCTACTGACGCACATTCTTCTCTATTTTCCTTCTGTATGAATTCATGCACCATTAATGCACATTACTAACTCTGCTCCATCCCCGAAATCTTTGTGCCTTCTCGCCTCGCAGGTTTCTATGGATCGTGGTTAAATCTGGACCCTGGTCCTGCGTCCTGCTCTGGTCCTCCCCGCCACCTAAAATGATTTTTACATGAATCATTTCTGTCATGTGAATTGAACGTGTTGTAACTCTGTTATGCTGTTCATTCTGTATACATGACATCTATTTTTGTACTCTGTCCATCCTGGGAGAGGGATCCTCCTCTGTTGCTCTCCTGAAGGTTTCTTCCATTTTTTTCTCCCAGTTGAAAGGTTTTTTTTGGGGGGAGTTTATTTCCTGAACCGATGAGAGGTCCTGGGACAGAGGATGTCGTTGTGTACAGATTGTAAAGCCCTCTGAGGCAAATTTGTGATTTTGGGCTAGACAAAAATAAATTGAAACCGTGGGGAGGCCAAGGATTGAACCTACTTACTTGTGGTTGCAGGACGACCACTCTACCCCATGATTCACAAATATGGCGAGGACGCATGCATCGCATAGTTCTGTATTTAATTGACCTAAATGTAGGCCTACAAATCCCAGTGTATTTTGTTTTTTTTCTCCTCCATGATAGTTTGATATTGTTATAAAGGGTAAAAAAGCAATACAATGTCTAGAATTGTCTTTATTCTTGTTATAAATTGTGATATCAAATAGCTTTTGCGGCTCCAGACAAATTTTATTTGGTGGAAAATAGAGCAAAATGGCTCTGTAAAGATTGCTGACCCCTATGCTATACTATGACTTTATTCAACAGGCTATACTATGACTCTTTTTTTTTTTACATGTTGCATGTATGACTTTTTTCCCTTTTTTCAACATGCTATAGTATGACTTTTTTTACCTTTTTTTCGACATGCTATGCGATGACTTATTTGACATAATATAGTGTAGTGTCACGGGCCAACTAGGGTGGGGCAGTGCAAGAGAGCTGAAAAACAGGCACAATCAGAAGGTTTAAATGAAGTGGAAGGTTTATTTTTCCATACCACGGGCAACTCAGGTAATTCCTTTAAATCAAAAATGAAGAAAGTCCATCAATAAACAGAAAGCGTCCCGGAGGAGAAAATGGTTCTTTAAACAAGAAAACTTAGCACAGCAAAGTCCAGGCTACGAGGTCCTCCTCTTCATAGTACTCTTTATTCTTTTCCTCCATCTAGCTGTCCGCTCTAATACTGCTTGTCCGGCTCCCTCCCTCCATGTGCTCTCCCATCTGCCTTTTATGAAGCTCCCAGCCCTTCCTCAATTAGGTGCCTTAAGCACCTGCAGCTGGGTGAGTGATGAGGCAGTCTGGGAGATGTAGTGTCGGCCAAAATGGCCGCCGATCATGAGAGGGAATGTAGCGCCCATCCACTACCTGTCCCCTTGTGATGCCACAATAGTATGACTTTTTTCTCTTTCTAAAATGCTGTACTATGACTTTTTTTTCGTAATGCTATATAGTAGGACTTTTTTCACTTTCGCAACGGAACATCGCAACATCGTAACGGAACAACGTAGGAAAACGTAATGTAATATTGTTACGTAGCATCGTATCGTAACGTAACATCGAAACGGAACAATGTAACGGAGCATCAGAACGTAACGGAACATCGAGACATCGTAATGTAACAACGTAGGATCGTAACGTCGCAACGGAACATCGTAACGTCGCAACGGAACGAATCGTCGTAACGTAACATAACAACTTAGAATCGTAACGTAGGATAGTTATGTTATGTTACGATGCTACGTTAACATCGTAACGTAGCATCGTAACATAATACAATCGTAAAGTTGCATTGTGTTGTAACGTAGCATCGCAACATCATAACGTAACATCGTAACTTAACATCGTAATGTCGTGATAACGTAGCAACGTAACGAAACATCGTAATGTAACGAAACATCGTAATGTAACGAAACATCGTAACATGGTAAGGTGGGAACGTCGCAACGTAGCGTTGCAACGTAGCGTCGCAACGTAACGTAACATCGTAACGTAACTTAACATCATAATGGTAACGTAGCGTGGTAACGTCTTAAAGTAGCGTCGTAACGAGACGTCGTAACGTGGCGTCGTAACGTGGCGTCGTAACGAGACGTAACGAGACGTCGTAACGTGGCGTCGTAACGTTATATCGTGGTAACGTAGCGTCGTAACGTAGCGTCGTAACAAAACATCGTAACATGGTAAGGTAATAGGTAACGTAACGTGGTAACGTAGCGTTGTAACGTAGCGTCTTAACGCAACATCTTAACGTAACATCTTAACGTAACATCTTAATGTAACATTGTATCGTAACGTAGTATCGTAACGTAGCATCGTAACGTAGCATCGTAACGTAGCATCGCAACGTAGCGTCGCAACGTAACATCGTAACTTAACATCGTAACTTAACATCGTAATGGTAACGTAGCGTGGTAACGTAGCGTCGTAACGTCTTAAAGTAGCGTCGTAACGAAACGTCGTAACGAAACGTCGTAACGAAACGTTGCAACGTAACGTCATAACCGAAACGTAACGTAGCATCGTAACGAAACATGGTAACATCGTAACCGAAACGTCGTAACGTAACGTTGTAACGTAACGTCGTAACGTAACGTCGTAACGTAACATCGTAACGTAGCGTCGTAACGTAGCGTCGTAACGAAGCACGTGACGTGACGTCGTAACGTAACGCCATAACATAACGTCGTAACGTAGCGTCGCAACGAAACGTAACGAAATGTCATAACGTAGCATAACGAAACACCGTAACATGGTAAGGTAACATGGTAACTTCGTAATGAAACGTCGTAATGAAACGTCGTAACCGAAACGTCGTGACGTGACGTAATGTCGTAACGTAACGTCGTAACCGAAACGTTGTAACACGGTAAGGTAATATGTTAAGGTAACGTGGCGTCGTAACGTAACGTGGAAATGCAGCTGTAAGGCAGAAAAATGATGATAACATCATGTATTCATGAAATTAACATGAAACTTGAGAGTCTGCTGTTCTGGGACAACGTATTGAGGAAAATCATGTAAACTGTGTATTTTTCAACAAAATCCACTTTCGGCCTCTTCCCAGCCGAAACGTCTTTTAAGAGCATTGTTAGGTTGTAATAAAATAAAATGACTTATACTGTAAATAAGGAATGTCTATGTATAAATTATGATACTTAAAAAAGGATAATTAATAAGGAATAGTGAGCCTTATGGGAAGGAGTATGCGTGACATAGAAGAAAGCCACATTGAGTTTCTTACTTAGACTTTTAGCAGGTATGCATGGAATTAGATAGAGAGAGGGGGATGGATACTACAGGAACAAAAAGTAATAAAATGACTCCACTAGGAGGGGGGATGCTTTGCTGTGAGGGGGAGTGATGACATCAAGAGCCATGGACCGGAGCGACCAAGGAATGCTGATTCTAGCCATGTGAAACTTTAGCCGCACCATATGTTGTAAAACTGAGCCAATGAGAGGCGACGATGCACATTTTCATTGAACTAACGTCAGTGTTTCCTGACTCGAACGGCGTTAGCTGCTATTGTCCTGAGTTGAACGATTTCCGGCGTGACGCACTTTCTGGTCTTTTCGCGGCATTTTTCTTCGGCGATCGCCGTCAAAGTAAGTAGTATTCATTTATACATATCAAAGAATCTACGTGTCAAATTTCATGAATATATATATGGACGTTTAACGTGTCTAAATACTCTAGGAAAGTGACTTTAATGAAAGAAAGCAGTAAGAACACTCGGGCGACGCTCGGGCGACGATCTTTACTCTGAAAAGTATCTCTGTATTTTCATCGTACTGCTAATATGAGTTAGCATATGAGTGTATTTTATAGCTAGCTTTACACTACTTTGTCTAGCCAATGAAAATATAGCATCATGTGTGACGTAATCTGTAGTCGAGGGAGGGGGCAGAAATGTTTGATGTCTGAAGTTGAACAGCGGGTAAAACGATCAGAGAATCGCAGCAAGTTAAAGGCAGGCAGCTGTTTGTTTGTAGCTCTGAAACAAAGGCAGACATAATTAAAAAACTTTTTTTTCTTGTTTTTCATAAGCCAGGCTACGTTAAGTATATTCATGAACAATGATCTAATAAGTGATGCAAATAGTGTGTGTGTGTGTGTGTGAGAGAGTGAGAGAGAGAGAGAGACTGTGTACTTTTGGTGAAAGTCAGCAGTGGCTCTTATGATTAGACATATTGTTTATGTAGATAATTCTCCAATATAATACAGTGATAGGTTATATATAAGGTTCACCAAAATGTCATGTTTTTGACTCAATTTCTCTTGTGTGGTTTATGTTCCTGCCAGAAAAGATAGAGAACAGAGACAGAGAAGAGAGGAAGAGAGAGAAGCAGAAAAGAAAAGAGAGACGACAGACAGAGACGAAGAAGAAAAGAAAAGAGACGAAAGACAGACAGACAGAAAGAAGAAAAGAGACGAGAGACAGACAGACAGAAGGAAGAAAAGAAGTAGAAAAGAGAAGAAAGGTAGGTAACGTGTGTCTGAGATTTTTTTCCTTTACAGGAGGATCAAGAAAAGAAAAGATGGATATAGAAATTGTAAATCTGCAATGGTTTAAGGTAAATATATAAATATATATACATATATGTCTATGCATGTACTAAATATGCATGCGTCTATACATGGTAATCTGGTCATTTATAGAATTCATCAACCTTATTAAGACATGAAACGTGGCTTTAAAACTAATTTTGAATTTAGTTTCTGACTGTACCAAAATGAATATGTATTTGCAGATGCCAAACATCCGGGAAATCCGGAAGAGGGAGAGGAAGACGAGGAAGTGGACCCAGGAGGCCATGGCACAGGCCCTAGTGGAGGTGAAAGCAGGCAGGCTCAGTCTAGGGCAGGCAGCCCGGCAGTTTGGGGTCCCAAAGTCCAGCCTGAGTGACCGAGTCAGTGGAAGGGTGTCCTCTGACTGTGTCCATGGTCAGAGGACTCTCCTCACCCCTGAAGATGAGGATTCCCTGGTGGAGTACTGTTTGTACTCTGCCAGTCACGGGTTTCCACTGACGAAGCCTCAGGTCCTGGCCCACACTCTGGCCATTTACAACCTTCGGCATCAGGAGGAACCGAAGGTTGTACTTGGCCAGACGTGGTGGATAAATTTCCGGGAGCGGCACCATCATCGCCTAACTGTCCGGACCCCAGACATCATCGACCGTGGGAGGGCATCCTGCGCCAAGAGGGGGCCGATTGAGGAGTATTTCAGGCTCCTCACCACCACCCTGGAGGAGCACGGGTTGAGGGAGAAACCCCGTCAGGTATATAACTGCGACGAGACGGGGTTTCAGCTGGACTCTTCAAGGAGAAAGGTTATCGTGCCCCGGGGGACTAAACACGCTCACAGGCAGGCCCAGGGAACATATCACCGTCCTGGCCTGCCTGAACGCGGCTGGGGAGGATGTCCCCCCTTTCATCATTTATAAGGGGGGATATCCAGGGGGCCCCTATAACAAACAAGGGGTTCCCGATGCCCTCTACGGGAAGTCGCCTGCAGGGTACATGGACAGTGAGCTTTTTAGGAAGTGGTTTGTCTGGCACTTCCTGAAGTTCGCCGCGCAGGAGCGCCCGCTGCTGCGCATCATGGATGGACATCAGTCCCACCTGGATCCAGAGCTGGTCCGGGCAGCACTAACTATTGTGAAGCATAGACATTATCATGATAATGTATTTTAGTATTGTAATAATAAAATATGATGATGAAACGTCTTTTAAGAGCATACAACGTGGAAATGCAGCTTTAAGGCAGAAAAATTATGAGAACATCACGTATTCATGAAATTAACATGAAACTTGAGAGTCTGCTGTTCTGGGAAAATGTATTGAGGAAAATCAAGTAAACTTTGTATTTTTCAAAAAAATCAATTTTTCTGTCTTAAAGCTGCATTTCCACGTTGTATGCTTTTAAAAGACGTTTCATCCTGCGAACAGGCCAAAAGTGTTTTTTGTTGCCTAACAGTTTACTTGGTTTTCCTCTATAAAGTGTACCAGAACGACTTTCAAGTTTCATGTTATATTCATGAATACATGATGTTTCCATCACTTTTCTGCCTCACAGCTGCATTTTCAGTTTTTCTGGTGTCAAAAGACGTTTCAGCCTGCGAACAGGCCAAAAGTGAATTTTGTTGCAAGATACAGTTTACTTGGTTTTCCCTATATAAAGTGTACCAGAACAGCAGACGTTCAAGTTTTATGTTATATTCATGAATACATGATGTTTCCATCACTTTTCTTTATTAAAAATGCATTTTCTATTTTTATGGTCTCAAAAGACGTTTCAGCCTACGAACAGGCCAAAAATGGATTTTGTTTAAAAATACACAGTTTACTCTATAAAGTGTCCCGGAACAGCAGACTCACAAGTTTAATGTTAATTTCATGAATACATGATGTTTCCATCACTTTTCTACCACGCAGCTGCATTTTCAGTTTTTATGGACTCAAAAGGCGTTTCAGCCTTCGAAAAGGCCAACAGTGGATTTTGTTGCAAAATACACAGTTTACTTGATATTCCTCTATAAAGTGTACCAGAACAGTTGATTTTCCAGTTTCATGTTATATTCATGAATACATGATGTTTCCATCACTTTTCTGCCTTAAAAAAGAATTTTCAGTTTTTATGGTCTCAAAAGACTTTTCAGCCTGCGAACAGGCCAAAAGTGGATTTTGTTGAAATATACACAGTTTACTTGAGATTCCTCTATAAAGTCTCCCAGAACAGCAGACTTTCAAGGTTCATGTTATATTCATGAATACATGATGTTTCCATCACGTTTCTGCCTTACAGCTGCATTTTCAGTTTTTATGGTCTCAAAAGACGTTTCAGGCTGGGAACATCTTATCTTGGTACTACGGTAAGCGTATTGCCTCACTTCCGATTGCCAGCGTGTCACCTGTTGTCCGATAGCGTACTTTCACAGCTCCAGCTAAACCAAGTTAATTGTGTGATATTGTGTGATATTCTTCAGTACAAGCGGTTAATTACCTGCTGTACATCTTAACCCTCGTAATGTCCTCCCGATTGCCATACACCTTTTGTCCTCTGGGGTCTAAAATAACCACACCTGGTTTGACTGTTTTTTAAAGCATATAGTATAAATTGTCAATCAATTCTGTTTTACACCTTTAGTCTTACTTCATTCCAACCCATTACCACACATTTTTCCCTTTGTTTTGGAATTCAGGGCCAATAGGCCTTGTTTACATACTGTTTTTGAGTGAAATTTAAATGAAACAATGAATTAAGTAGAAATTATCACCCAGCTCTCTGTTTCAACTTTTTAGTCAATGTTGAAGGAAAATATTTTATGTTTATGCTTAATAAATGTCTCACGCTTAGGATAACTATGAAGCCGCATTAACACATATATTAGGGTTATTAAGAGCACAATATTTTTTATGTATCTGATAATCACTGACATAAGTTACATACATGAACCAGATCTGTAAGCGACCCACATAGAGAACAGTGTTTAATTAGTCTGAGGAGATAAGCTTAGTAAGGGAGGGCACAGTGGAGACACAGTAAGTTTGTAAGAGAAGCATGCAAACGGCTCTCTGATACAAGGCTCAGCAGTAGATAAAGTCACGTTGGCCTTGCACATTCTAGCGTGGGCCGGTAGAGATGGCGCCTTGGCCCCCAGCCGGTGTTTAAGCGATTCAGACCCAAAGGGCTAGGGAAGGACTAGATATTATGACTAGTAACAGGGGAATATTATGGCACGGGAAAATAAACATGAGGCAGACAGTGAAATAATCAGTTTCGGTATTGAGATGGCGTCAACTGGGTACATTGGCATGCGTGAGACATTAGGTCACCTAATACGAGGTCAAAATGGCCGCAGGGGGCGGGTTAAGGGGTGGGACCAGGGGCTGAACCTGAATCAGAATGTGTCATTATAAAAACTATGTCAATCTGAATGTTCGGGGGTTGTATTTCCGGACAGCAACTCGGTTTATTTGTAATCTGTGCATTGCAAATAAATCTACGTGAATTTTGATCCAATCTCTCTGGTATTCTGTGGGTGGTCAATTACTGAGGTCCGTAAGTGAGTTCCTGTGGCGTCTCACTAGCAGTCAGATAGGAAATAGTTGTGAAGTTTATATAGAATTAGGTTTTAAGGAAGTTAGCCTTCAACGAGCAGAATACGCAATAAACGAAAGAAATTCAGCCACAACAATTGGCGAGCCATCGGGAGAGGGCACCGCGGGGGACAAGGCCAAGCGAGGCGACCTTTGCTTCTCACAGACTGACCGATCCAGACCGGTCTAAGTAAAGGTAAGCAGAAAGCCACTGTCTAAAGTTTCTGCATCGGAGGTCTCAGTCTGTGAGGAGGAAGGGATGGCTGTGACGGTGGCACCCCCAAGGACGACCTGATACCGTAAGACAGAGACGGCACTCAGTAATACTTTGTAGAACCCCACTAGTGTAACGTGCTTTAATTCTGATTGAGCTGTGGCATAATTGTTGATAAAATAAACTAACATACTGTTTCTATTTCCATTTAGGAATAGTGTTTCTGGTACTACAAAATAGATTATAGTGATAATAACATTGAACTGCATGGAGATTGGTTGAAGTTCATGAAGCGTAATTCAGGGCACAGGCACGTGCACGTGCTGTGTGTATATAGCTGTGTATGAATGTGTGTGCGTGGAAGTTCCTCAACTGTGTTGTGAATGGAAAGTCCTTCAGGTTTTTAAAAAGTTTAAAGAAGCCCATGTAATGTTACAGGCCGTAGTCGTGTTTAAAACGTTTAAAGAGCCCTTGAGGCATTTCAGGGCATAGGTGTGGGTGAAATTCCTGGGGTGTTTAAAGACTCCAACAGTCGGATGAGCAGTGTCAGACCCACGGCGGGGAGCAGAAAAGTGTTTGTGTGTTTGTAAGACTTGTGGCCATGAGCAGTATGTGCTGAGTTTAAAGGTAAATACGTAGTGCAGTGTTAAAGAAAGCTTGCGTGTATTACCGGGCATAGTCGTGTTTAAAAAAGTTTAAAAAGGCTCGTGTGCATTACCGGGCGTAGTCGGCTTTGTTTAGAAACATAGATATTCTGCAATAATGAAATCACGGATAAGGAACTGACTGAGTGCTTGAGAAGTAAGTGCGAGGCTGCGAGTGATTGTAAGCTGTGGTGTGTTATCTTGATATTGAAACGTATAATACTGTAAAAACTGTGTTTGGCTTTAACCCCCACATATGCATGATAAACTGTCTGCTTGTTGAAATTAAGCTTTCCGTGAGTTATGGCCATTAACTTACGTGCCCGCTGACCTGTGTATGTTGCTGTAACGTGAGTCTAACTTGCTAGATAAGAATAAAATAAATAAGGGATAAATCTGGAGATAAAGAGGTAGATTGAAGGGGGAGAATAAAAGTGCCGCTGGGAACTTTTACGTATTAAAGTATATATATATATATATATATATATATATATAAAGTACGACGAGTATTGTGTGCATCGTTTTATGGTGGCACTGGTGCGTGCGTTATAAGATAATTAACATAATAAAGAATAAAGGAATAATATGTTGTCGATCCCATAAAAGATAAATAAATACAGAGTTTAAACCGTGTTTTCAGAAAACCTAAAACAGAAATAAAGAAATAAAAGAAGAGAAAGATAAAATAAACAAATAGGCAAGGAGGGGATAAAAGAATACTAGTAAAGACTGTAAAAATAAGACCTTAGAGAGAGATATCAAATACATGAGGAACTTATATTAAATAAATAAATAAATAATAAAATAACTAACGTAATAAAGATAAGTGATTACATTAAATAACTGAGCGAAAGTGCTTGAGATAGTTGACTGAGGTGACGTTGTGTGAGGTCGGGCCAGGTGTGTCGGTCAAGGCTGTGTGCGGTCAAACGCTGGTGTGAGACGGAGGAAGCATTTCCTTTGATATTTAATTTTGGCAAATGAGTTGTGTATTTTCCTCATAGAGGGGGAAAATAAAAACATTAGAAACGATATATGGTTCAAAGCTGTCCTGTGTCGGACAAACGCGATCGCCGTGTCAACAAACTCCCGTCGGTTCGAGTGGCTGGTGGATTGGCGCCTATTTGGGTGAAAGTTCACGCGGGTACACGCCTCCTCTTCTGATAAGAGACACGGAGGGAGAAAAGAAAAAAGGAGAGGAGTATAGTCAGAGCTACAGCTCTCTCTCTCTCTCTCTCCTCTTTTCTTGGTTTAAAATAATTGTAATTAACGTGAAAATTATATTTACATAAAAAGAGAAGAAATAAAAGGTGATACCAAATTAATTATATATGGGGATTATTGTGCGTTGGCCGCTCACTGAAAAGTGGTAAAATTAAAATAAGATTGTTGTGTGTGTGTGAGATTGAGACAGAACTGCGTGCACTTGTGGGTGTGACAGATCATTCTGCTGCTGTGAATCCAGTAGATCCTCAGGACAGACTCTGACGGATTTGTTATTGACATCTCAGGAAGGTGTGATAGCCATTCTATTGATTTAAGTTATCAGGTTGTCTACAACTATATATATATATATATATATATATATATATATATATATATTAAATAAAGTGAATTTAGTGTTAGGCCTTGAAAAAACATACGTGTCACTTTTCATAAAATAAAAGCCGACGTCGGGTGGGTAGTGAGCATGAATACATTTTGAGTTGGATAAGTGCCGTCCACGAGCGGATCCAGTACAGTTAAAATAAGAGGATGGAGGAGTTAACTCCGTTGTTCCAGGTCGGATAAAAACACAGAATGCCGGCTGTGTAAGAAGACCAAAGGTCAGAGGCATGTTTTGAACTCTTGGATAAACACGGCTATGAGACAAAAGAAAACTCCCTAACAAACCCTATCAGCAGGTCACCAAGGTCAGAGCCTGAGATCCCGGAGGGGGGTGTCACGCCCCCTCCCTACAAACGCGAGACCAAAGGCGGAAACATGTATCCCGTCATTCAGTCCTCCAGGGGGGAGTACTTCCGGCCTCCATCGAGCCCGCCCCCAAAGGAAAGCACCTCCCAGCCACCTATGTGTCCAAGTGGCAGACAATCAGAGGTATTACACCCACAACCTGCTCAAGCCCCACCAGCTGCAACTGCCCCTGCTGGCGAGAGTGATATGACAGCAATACCACCAGCAACATGGAACACAGTTTATGTGCAACCACTGCCCATCGGGCCGATGCCATTCAAAATAATGACTATTCCTGCTGCTATTCCCGAAGGACACCCATGGTCACCGAATAATATGTAGGGCCTCAACAGGACAAGTGCTCATCCAACTCAAACCAAATGCCAACCCTCCGAAAAAACGACAATAGCCTCTGTCTTAAGAACAGACGTCAGGCATAAGAGAAACCATCTCCGGTCTGCTCAAAGCAGGAGTGTTAGAACCGACTAGTAGTCGGTGTAATACTCCTCTTTATCCAGTGTGAACCAGACTCCATGGCAGTCCTGGAGCATCTGGCCAAGGGGGGACACAAAGTCAGTAAAAGTAAACTTCAGGTCAGTTAAACAAAGGTTAAATATCTTGGACGGGAACTAGAGGGTCCTACTCGATCCATTGCAGCAGAACATCTCGAGGTGATTTCTGGATCTCCACGACCCACAACGATCAAACAGAGACGGTCGTTTTTAGGAATAGCGGGCTACAGCAGGTCGTAGATTTCAGATTATGCTCTCAAGTCGCAACCTTTTCGAAATTTTATTAAATCGGCCGTTCAGAACAAAACTACTCACCTGCAATGGTCAGACATTGCAGAGGACGTGTTTATAGACTTGAAAATGTATCTCATCAGTGCACCAGCCTTGACGAAACCTGACTATGCGAAACCTTTTCAGCAGTTATGGTTTAACAGGGGTGCCTCTAAGGATCCTGCGTCTGGGGTGTTTAGGTCTCATACTGGTTTGTTGGTCGCACCGGTTTCACTCCTTCCTCAGTTGTATTTGGTGGCTCATGGGGTTTCCATGTAGCCAGGGGGGAGGTAATGAAGGTATTGCAGGCCACCTGGTGGTCCCCATACATGTTGCCCACAGTCAACAATTTTTTTGCAGTCATGTGCAATCTGCGCAGAACATAACATCAGAAAGTCGCATATTGCTCCGATAGGCCATATTCCAGCTCCAGATGGCCAATTCAGGCATATTGTTATTGATTTCTTTGATATGATCAGACCAGTGAACAGGAAACGATAGGTGTTGGTGGTGAGATTCAGCAGGTGGTTTGAAGCCTGCCCAGCACCCAAAGCTGATGCTATGTCTGTAGCTAAGTTTCTAACCAGAGAAGTCATTCAAGGTTCGGGATCCCAGACGAGATAAGCTCTGACAATGACACGCACTTTGACAACGCGATAGTGAAGATATGTCAGTTATTGAGGATCAAGCAGAGATAACTTGACAAAAGGGGAATAATAATAATAATAATAATATAAAATTATTTAATTTAATATGTAGGTTCACTAAATTAGCTAAAGCAGAGATTAGGTTGTGTGTATCATCCCCAATCCCAGGGACTGGTAGAAAGAGCTAATGGTACGCTAAAAGCAAAACTAGCCCGAATCTGTAGGGAAACTAAAATGGACTGGCTGACTGCTTTACCGCTTGCACTAATGAGCATGAGAATGCAAACTAACCGTATCACACATCTAACACCGCATGAGATGCTAACAGGACGGCCCATGCCTGCACCGTACCTGAGGGGACCACATAAGGGTCCCCCACTGGACTTGCTAACCAAAGAAATACGAAGTTATGTACAACGTTTGGCATGTATACATGAAGCACTGTTTCAGCAGGTGAAAGGAGCAAAGGAGGAGAGGCACGCTGTTCCAGAACCACAGAGTGCAGTCCATCCAGGTCAGTGGGTCTACCTCAAAACCTACAAGCGAAAGTGGGACGAGCCACGGTGAACTGGACCCTACCTGGTGGTACTGACCACACCCACCGCAGTGAAGGTTGAAGGAAAACCTCACTGGTACCACATCACACACTGCACCAAGGCAGACCCACTGGAAGTGAGGCCAGAGGACAAAAAGGGAGACGTCAGCCCGGCAAAGCCGGCAAAGCCACGCCGACCACAGACGTGAGGCTAACCGCACCAGCGTTCCAGCAGACGTACCATGAAGGCACAGGGGTGGAAATGGATTGTGATTCTCCTAGGAATGATGGGGCTAAAGGGAGAAAAGGGAGGAGCCAAAATTCCCAGCACAGACAACTGCGGAACTGCTGCGCAGGAGTGGTGTTCCCCTTATTGCCATGTGTTAAAGAATCCCAGGAGGGGGTGGACTAAGGCCCTAGCAATAGGATGTAATAAGCATATTAGACCAAAAGGGAGGAGCTAAAGATAACATTGACCAAAAAAAATAATACCAAGTTTATCAGGGTTGTATTAGAGAACCCCCGTTCGCGATGTATACCATGTAACCTTATATAATCTCGCTTGCATTGATTATCAGGTCTAACGGCCTGGAGAAAAACAGCATATACTGCCATTGACTAGTCAGTTACTCTAAGTGACAAAGTAGAAGATAACCCTTATAACAGGGCATTCTTTTCTTATATACGTGATGATGAAATGTTAGTTGGTAACTAGATATAAGTAGTAGCAACCCCCTGTCCGCATCCCCAAGAAGACCGACCCACAGCAGCTCATGCATCATCAAAAAGGTGCTAGTAACCTTATGCATGAGTGGTTCCCTGCTGTGCGTAAAGTACATGAACCAGAAGATTCGGAGGGAAAAACATTTTCTGAGTGACTTCAGTCAGGAATATGGAAGGAAAATATTTTATGTTTATGCTTAATAAATGTCTCACGCTTAGGATAACTATGAAGCCGCATTAACACATATATTAGGGTTATTAAGAGCACGATATTCATAGTTTTATGTATCTGTTAATCACTGACATAGTATTAGAAGTTTCATACATGAACCAGATCTGTAAGCGACCCACATAGAGAACAGTGTTTAATTAGTCTGAGGAGATAAACTTAGTAGGGGAGGGCACAGTTGAGACACAGGGAACTGCGTGTAAGAGAAGCCTGCAAACGTCTCTCTGATACAAGGCTCAGCAGTAGATAAAGTCACGTTGGCCTTGCACATTCTGGCGTGGGCCGGTAGAGATGGCGCCCTGGCCCTCAGCCGGTGTTTAAGCGATTCAGACCCAAAGGAAGGACTAGATATTATGACGAGTAGCGGTTGAAGGTTATGACGAGGGAAAATAAACATGAGACAGACAGTGAAACAATCAGTTTCTGTATTGAGGTGGCGTCAACTGGGGAGAATGGTGTGCGTGAGACATTAGGTCACTTAATACAAGGTCAAAATGGCCGCAGGGGGCGGGGTTAAGGGGTGGGACCGGGGGCTGAACCTGAATCAGAATGTGTCATTATAAAAACTGTCAATCTGAATGTTCGGGGGTTGTATTTCCGGACAGCAACTCGGTTTATTTGTAATCTGTGCATTGCAAATAAATCTACATGAATTGAACTTTGATCCAATCTCTCTGGTATTCTGTGGGTGGTCAATTACTGAGGTCTGTAAGTGAGTTCCTGTGGCGTCTCACTAGCAGTCAGATAGGAAATAGTTGTAAAGTTTATACAGAATTAGGTTTTAAGGAAGTTAGCCTTCAACGAGCAGAATACGCAATAAACGAAAGAAATTCAGCCACAACATTAGATTCAATCAGCTTCTGTCAGAGTGTAAAGAAACCCACTCACTGTTTTAACCACACCCTCGACCTTGTTCTTGCATATGGCATTAAAATAGAACATCTAATAGTTTTTCCACAGAACCCTCTTTTATCAGACCATTACCTAATAACTTTCGAGTTTATGCTACCGGAGTGTTTGCCGTTAGGCAAACGTTTCTACACCAGATTTCTATCTGACAGTGTTGTAGCTAAATTTATAGAAGCGATTCCATCGGTATTTAATTCAATACCATGTCTCAATATAACGGAGGACTCCTGTGCTAACTTTAGTCTATCTCAGATTGATCATCCTGTGGTTCTTAAGCTGGGTTCTATCGAACCCCAGGGGTTCGTTGAGTCACTCTCAGGGGTTGAGAATACACAGTTTACTTGATTTTCCTAAATACATTGTCCCAAAACAGCAGACTCTCAAGTTTCATGTTAATTTCATGAATAAATGATGTCCTCATCACTTTCTGCCTTAAAGCTGCATTTCCACGTTGTATGCTCTTAAAAGACGTTTCAGCTAGGAAGAGGCCAAAAGTGGATTTTGTTGAAAAACTACACAGTTTATTTGATTTTCCTCAAAACATTGTCCCAGAACAGCAAACTTTCAAGTTTCATGTTAATTTCATGAATACATGATGTTCTCATAATTTTTCTGCCTTAAAGCTGCATTTCCACATTGTATGCTCTCAAAAGACATTTTGGCTGGGAAGAGGCCAAAAGTTTAATTTGTTGAAAAATACACAGTTTACTTGATTTTCCTCAATATATTGTCCCACAACAGCAGACTCTCAAGTTTCATGTTAATTTCATGAATACATGATGTTCTCATCATTTTTCTGCCTTAAAGCTATATTTCCACATTGTATGCTATTAAAATACGTTTCGGCTGGCAAGAGGGCAAAAGTGGAATTTGTTGAAAAATACACAGTTTTTTTGATTTTCCTCAATACATTGTCCCAGAACAGCAGACTCTCAAGTTTCATGTTAATTTCATGAATACATGATGTTCTCAAGAAAGAATCGGACAGATAGAAGAAAGACTTGGCACGGCCGAAGATACAGAAATGCAACACCGCAGAGCGCTACGGTACCTGCTCCACCGCGACATGGACCTCACGGCGAAATGTGATGACCTCCAGAATAGACTGAGAAGGAACAACCTAAGAATCTTTAAAATTCCAGAAGGAAGTGAAGGAAAAGACACAGCGGGATTCGTGAAAGAGCTGCTGCAAAAGGTATTCAAACTACCACCAGAGATGGACATTAAGATTGAAAGGGCGCATCGCTCACTCGTCTCTAAGCCCAACGATGAAACAGCTCCCCGAGGTCGATAATATAATTTGTCGACGCAGCGGTGAAAGAATCAATCATACGGCAAGCATGGAGCCAGGGACAGTTTTTTTTCCAAGACACACGGATTTTCTTCGACCAAGACTATTCACCAGATCTGCAAAAGAGACGGGTGAAAGTCCATGAAGCTGTCAAGCAACTTAAAAAGAAAGACATACAAGCGAAATGCCTGAGTACCGGAGAGAAGACCTTCACAACACTAGCTGAGGCAGCGACGCTGCTAGCGGAGCTCAGAGTCCAGGTGAGCTGCGGAGAAAGGGAGCGCATTGAGGAGCAGATCCATGACGGATGGAGGAGCAACATAAAGAGAAAGAGAGACACAGTACTGCCGACATCAGACCTCAAAGCTCTTCTGCAAGGAGAAAACTAACCAAATCCAAATATAAAGGTAGCTTAACAATTTGCCAAATAAGTTGAAAAACGTTTAACGCTATGTGATTAAATCACACGCACATGTCACAAGTTTATACAAGTTCTATGATAATAAGTCCAGACGGATGTTTTGTTTTGACGTTCTATGATTGGTTCACACTCAGACCTTTCTTACAAACTATTGTAATATCGGTCATATTAGCACTATGTGTACTTTTTCCCACAGAGAGGGTAGGTCACACCTCTCTGCCCCAATACCAACGGGGATTGGGCACGGGTAGAGTTCAAACACTGTGTCTGATTGGAAACGTGGAAGTTCGGTTCTATATTATTCATGTTATTCTTATGTTTTCCTTGACAGATGTTATCAAATTAATTTCTATTATTTTTATTTCTATTATTTTTACTTTTCCTGACATGCATGCCCAGGCAGAGAAGAGAACATGTTATAATAATACGTAGAGACTATGGCCTACCTGAATTTCATCAGTTACAATATAAAAGGAATTAACAATCCAATTAAAAGAAAGAAAATTCTAGGGCAATTAAAAAAAATGCAGTGTTTGGTAGCCCTAATTCAGGAAACACACTTATCTGAATTAGAACACTTAAAACTAAAAAGAGAGTGGGTTGACCAGGTCTATAGTGCATCGTGTAAGAAGGGGAAGAAAAGAGGGGTAGCTATCCTGTTTAGCAAATCGATGTACTACAGTAATGAGAAAACTTTCCAAGATGTGGAGAGCCGCTACGTAATGGTGATTGGAACTGTTGGGGGCATAAAGATAACCATCTTAAATATATATGCCCCAAATGAAGACTGTCCACTTTTCTTTAAAAAAATTGCGGCTCTAGTGGCTGATAAAGGTGAAGGGATTATACTTATAGGAGGAGACTTTAATTGTACACTGAACACCAAATTAGACAGACTACCAGCAATAACAAGACCCCAGTCTAAAATGTATAAGGACCTATCAGATATGTTGAAGGAGCTACGCCTAGTGGATGTCTGGCGACATCTTCACCCTGAGGAGAAAGATTTCACATTCATGTCCCAAGTACATGGGAGCTATTCAAGGATAGACTATTTCTGCATGTCAAAGAGAGATATACATCGAGTAAAAGAAAGTACAATCGAACCAATTACAATTTCAAACAATGGTCCGGTCATTATGAAAATAAATTTAGGTCTAGAGAATCACTTTAGATACTAGAGGATCAATGTTTCATTGTTGGCAGACACTCAAATCAAACAAGAAATACAATCCGGTCTATCCGAGTACTTTGCCATAAATGATGACGGTAATGTTTCCCCCTCAATACTATGGGACGCTGGAAAGGCCACAATGAGGGAAAAAATTATTTCTATAGGATCTAGAATAAAGAAACAAAGACTCGCGAAACAACAAAAACTGGAACTCGAATTAAAAAGATTAGACAGAGAACACAAAAAACATAGACAAGATGATACACTTAAAAAGCTTAAGGAAGTTAGGCTACGGTTGGATGAGGCACTATCATATAAGGCAGAAGGAGCTCTCAGGTATATTAATAGAAAATACTATGAAATGGGAAATAAAGCTAGCAGGTTGTTGGCTTTTCAACTCCAGAAAGCCCCATCTAACCGTGCAATCCCTAAAATTAAACACCCCGAATCTAACCATCTGGAGACTCAACCTAAGGAAATATCAGATGCTTTCGCAAAATATTACAAACAATTATATAAGAGTCAAGAACAAGAATCAAAAAAAGAGAAAATAAAGGAGTTTTTGAAACCCCTCAAAATGACCAAAATGTCAAACGAGGAAGCAACCAAATTAGTAGATCCCATCACACAAGATGAAATTAAAGAAACCATTGCTAAATTAAAAAACAACAAATCACCGGGAACAGATGGGTTTTCTGGAGAATATTACAAAGCCTTCGTGAATGACCTCGCCCCTATACTATGCAAAGGTGTGAGACAGGGGGATTCACTGTCACCCATCCTCTTTGTGCTTAGTATTGAACCCTTAGCAGAAGCTATACGCCAAAATATACAAATTCAAGGAATAGTGGACGAAGGTGGAACAGACCATAAAATAGCTCTGTTTGCAGATGACATTTTGCTTTTTATAAAAAACCCACTTCTCTCCATTCCTGCACTTATGCAGTCTCTGCACAAATACGGCTCAGTATCAGGGTATAAAATTAATGAAAACAAATCAGAGGCGATGATGAAATCCGGGATCTGGCCCATGCAGTTGAATGAGGCTGTTTCCTTTCACTGGTCTAAACAAGGATTTAGATATTTGGGAATTAATATTACACCTAGCTCTACACAGCTGTTTGATGCCAATTACAATAATCAAACAATATCAAACAAATAAAAAATGACATGACACTTTGGTAAATCCTTCCTCTCTCATTGTTTGGGAGAGCGGAGATGGTGAAAATGAATGTGTTGCCCAGACTCCTCTTTTTGTTTCAGTCCCTACCTGTGGCAGTACCGGTTTCTATCTTCAACATGTTAAATAAATTACTCTCAAAATTCATCTGGCAGAATAAGAGACCTAGGATAAGGTTCAAAACATTGCTTCTGCCCAAGGAGGTCTGGGCCTACCAAATCTTAAACTATATTATTGGGCAGCACAACTAACAGCCATAGTGGCATGGATTGGAAACGACCAGGAGACAGGATGGACCCAGATAGTACAAAGCACAGCTAAGGGTATATCTCTATCAACATTGCCCTTTATTGACATAAAATCCTTTAATAAAATCAAAATTGAAAACGAATGGATAAAACACACACTGAAGATTTGGACAATAAAAAAGAAAACACTTGAAGGACCAAGCTCACTCTCAAGGGCTATGCCACTTGTAGGCAAAATAGAATTCCCTCCCTCTACGTGGGATAGTGGATTTAGAAGATGGGCTGATAAAGGTCTTAAAACTATCAATCTATCAAAAACAGAACAGAAATCAAATCCTTCTCCCAGCTGCAAGAGCAATATACACTTCCATCAAATGACTTGTATAGGTACCTCCAAATGAGACACTATATTACAAACCATAAAGACAGACAGTTAGTCAGAAAAAACCCTAATGTAATAGAAGACGTAGAAAAAACGTTTTCCAACTAAAAACCACGTCTCCACATTTATAGAAGGCTTACAGCTGACAATTCGCAAAATACATGGAACATCAAGGAAAAGTGGGAATTGGAATTAAATGTTATAATTGAAGATAAAACGTGGGATGATATGTGCAACAAATGTCATAAAGGAATCAATAGCCAATTGTGGAAATAATTTGACTGGAAATTAAAAATCAGATATTTCAATACACCTCTTATAATCTCTTCATATGTGAAGGATCCTTTGGCTTCATTATGTTGGAGAAAATGTGGAAAAATAGGAGATCACACGCATATCTTTTGGGACTGTCCAGCAGTTCAATGGTTTTGGAAAAATATCAAAGCAGAAATCGATAAAATCATCGAAGTAGAGGTACCCTTAGATCCATTGATATTTATGCTGGGGTCTATACCGGAAGATTTAGGGGACAACGATCTGAGGTATATTCTGCGTATACTTTTAATGATTGCCAGGAAAATGATAACTGTGAACTGGAAGGATGCAAAACCACCAACCATAACTCAGTGGAGACAGAGACTAAAACAGGTTTATACAATGGAAAAAATGACTGCAACTTTACAAATGAAAATAGATACCTTTACAAGAAGATGGACTTGTGTTACATTATACCTCGATGCTTGAACAACTGAGAGGGGTTGTGGTAACAAAACTGAGCCGTACTAGGAGGAATACCATCGCTAAGATAACTTGTAAATCCTGCTTTGATATGAATGTCAACCTTCTGCTATCAGTTTTCTTTCATTTCGGTAATTTCTTTTTTTTATTTTTTTTTATTTTACTTTGGTTATTTATTTCATTTTATATATTTACTGCATATATCATTTCATTGTATGTAATCCTCCAATCCTCCTTGTGGAGTGCATGTGTAAAGGTATATACATGTGGGAAGGTATATATGGGTTTGCTGTACGGGTATGTATGAGGATGTAGATAGTTGTGTATATGTAGATGCATATGTATAAGCATTTTTCGGCGTAAATGTGCATGTATGTAAAGGTTAGCATTTATACTCGCTATAAGCTAAACTATTGATACTAATACTACTGTTGTGATTATTTACTATTTATTTTATTTTATTATGTTTATTTAAGTCAAGGCTTGTTCTGTTGTGTTGAAAATGCAAAATAAAAAGTTAAAAAAAATATATATATATATATATATATATGTTTCGGCTGGCAAGAGGGCAAAAGTGGAATTTGTTGAAAAATACACAGTTTACTTGATTTTCCTCTATACATTGTCCCAGAACAGCAAACTCTCAAGTTTCATGTGAATTTCATGAATACATGATGTTTCCGTAACCTTTTTTGCCTTACAGCTGCATTTTCAGTTTTTATGGTCTCAAAAGACGTTTCAGCCTGCGAACAGGCCAAAAGTGAATTTTGTTGCAAGATACAGTTTACTTGGTTTTCCCTATATAAAGTGTACCAGAACAGCAGACGTTCAAGTTTTATGTTATATTCATGAATACATGATGTTTCCATCACTTTTCTTTATTAAAAATGCATTTTCTATTTTTATGGTCTCAAAAGACGTTTCAGCCTACGAACAGGCCAAAAATGGATTTTGTTTAAAAATACACAGTTTACTCTATTTTCCTCTATAAAGTGTCCCGGAACAGCAGACTCTCAAGTTTCATGTTAATTTCATGAAAACATGATGTTCTCATCATTTTTCTACCTTAAAGCTGCATTTCCACATTGTATGCTCTTAAAAGACGTTTCGGCTGGGAAGAGACCAAAAGTGGATTTCGTTGAAAAATACACTGTTTACTTGATTTTCCTCAATACATTGTCCCACAAATGCAGACTCTCAAGTTTCATGTTAATTTCATGTTAATTTCAGGAATACATGACGTTTTCATCCCTTTTGTGCCTTAAATCTGAATTTTCACTTTTTATGGTCTCAAAAGACATTTTGGATGGGAAGAGGCCAAAAGTGGAATTTGTTGAAAAAAACACAGTTTAATTGATTTTCCTCAATAAAAATGTGCCTGAACAGCAGAATCTCAAGTTTCATGTTAATTTCATGAATACATTATCACCACTTTTCTGCCTTAAAAATGCATTTCCACTTTGAATGCTCAAAAAAGACTTTTCAAGCTGGGAATAGGCCAAAAGTGGAATTTGTTGAAAAATACACAGTTAAATTGATTTTCCTCAAAAGAAATGTCACTGAACAGCAGACTCTAAAGTTTCATGTTAATTTCATGAATACATGATGTTCTAATTACTTTTCTGCCTTAAAGCTGCATTTCCACATTGTATGCTGAAAAAATACGTTTCGGCTAGGAAAAGGCCAAAAGTTGATTTTGTTGAAAAATACACAGTTTACTTGATTTTCCTCAAAAGAAATGTCCCTGAACATCAGACTCTCAAGTTTCATGTTAATTTCATGAATACATGATGTTCTCATCACTTTTCTGCCTTAAAGCTGCATTTTCAGTATTTATGGTCTGAAAAGACTTTTCTGCTGGGAAGAGGCCAAAAGTGGAATTTGTTGAAAAATACACAGTTTACTTGATTTTCCTCAATACATTGTCCCAGAACAGCAAACTCTCAAGTTTCATGTTAATTTCATGAATACATCATGTTCTCATCATTTGTCAACCTTAAAGCTGCATTTCCATGTTGTATGCTCTTAAAAGCCATATTGGCTGGGATGAGGCCAAAAGTGGAATTTGTTGAAAAATACACAGTTCACTTGATATTCCTTAATACATTGTCCCAGAACAGCAGACTCTCAAGTTTCATGTTAATTTCATGAATACATGATGTTCTCATCATTTTTCTGCCTTAAAGACCATAAAGACTGAAAATTTATCTTTAAGGCAGAAAAGTGATGGAAACATCATGTATTCAAGAATATAACATGAAGCTCGAAAATCTGCTTTTCTGGGAGACTTTATAGAGGAATCTCAAGTAAACTGTGTATTTTGCAACAAAATCCGCTTTTGGCCTGTTTGCAGGCTGAAACGCCTTTTGAGACCATAAAAACTGAAAATTCATTTTTAAGGCAGAAAAGTGATGGAAACATCATATATTCATGTACATAACATGAAACTTGAAGATCTGCTGTTCTGGGAGACTTTATGAAGGAATATCAAGTAAACTATGTATTTTGCAACCAAATCCACTTTTGGCCAGTTCGCAGGATGAAACTCCTTTTGAGACCATAAAAACTGAAAATTCATTTTTTAGGCAGAAAAGTGATGGAAACATCATATATTCATGTACAAAACATGAAACTTGAAAATCTGCTGTTCTGGTAGACTTTAAAGAGGAATATGAAGTAAACTGTGTATTTTGCAAAAAATTCCACTTTTGGCATGTTCGCAGGCTGAAACGCCTTTTGAGACCATAAACACTGAAAATTCATTTTTTAGGAAGAAAAGTGATGGAAACATCATGTATTCATGAATATTACATGAATCTTGAAGGTATGCTTTTCTGGGAGACTTTATAGAGGAATATCAAGTCAACTGTGTATTTTGCAACAAAATCCACTTTTGGTCTGTTCGTAGGCTGAAACGCCTTTTGAGAGCATAAAAATTGAAAATTTATTTTTAAGGCAGAAAAGTGATGGAAACATCATATATTCATGTACATAACATGAAACTTGAAAGTCTGCTGTTCTGGGAGACTTTATAGAGGAATATCAAGTAAACTGTGTAATTTGCAACAAAATCCACTTTTGGCCTGTTTGCAGGATGAAACGCCTTTTGAGACCATAAAGACTGAAAATTTATCTTTAAGGCAGAAAAGTGATGGAAACATCATGTATTCAAGAATATAACATGAAGCTCGAAAATCTGCTTTTCTGGGAGACTTTATAGAGGAATCTCAAGTAAACTGTGTATTTTGCAACAAAATCCGCTTTTGGCCTGTTTGCAGGCTGAAACGCCTTTTGAGACCATAAAAACTGAAAATTCATTTTTAAGGCAGAAAAGTGATGGAAACATCATATATTCATGTACATAACATGAAACTTGAAGATCTGCTGTTCTGGGAGACTTTATGAAGGAATATCAAGTAAACTATGTATTTTGCAACCAAATCCACTTTTGGCCAGTTCGCAGGATGAAACTCCTTTTGAGACCATAAAAACTGAAAATTCATTTTTTAGGCAGAAAAGTGATGGAAACATCATATATTCATGTACAAAACATGAAACTTGAAAATCTGCTGTTCTGGTAGACTTTAAAGAGGAATATGAAGTAAACTGTGTATTTTGCAAAAAATTCCACTTTTGGCATGTTCGCAGGCTGAAACGCCTTTTGAGACCATAAACACTGAAAATTCATTTTTTAGGAAGAAAAGTGATGGAAACATCATGTATTCATGAATATTACATGAATCTTGAAGGTATGCTTTTCTGGGAGACTTTATAGAGGAATATCAAGTCAACTGTGTATTTTGCAACAAAATCCACTTTTGGTCTGTTCGTAGGCTGAAACGCCTTTTGAGAGCATAAAAATTGAAAATTTATTTTTAAGGCAGAAAAGTGATGGAAACATCATATATTCATGTACATAACATGAAACTTGAAAGTCTGCTGTTCTGGGAGACTTTATAGAGGAATATCAAGTAAACTGTGTAATTTGCAACAAAATCCACTTTTGGCCTGTTTGCAGGATGAAACGCCTTTTGAGACCATAAAGACTGAAAATTTATCTTTAAGGCAGAAAAGTGATGGAAACATTATGTATTCAAGAATATAACATGAAGCTCGAAGATCTGCTTTTCTGGGAGAGTTTATAGAGGAATATCAAGTAAACTGCGTATTTTGCAACAAAATCCACTTTTGGCTCTTTTGCAGGCTGAAACGCTTTTTTAGACCATAAGAACTGAAAATTCATTTTTAAGGCAAAAAGGTGATGGAAACATCATACATTCATGTACATAACATGACACTTGAAAGGCTACTATTCTGGGAGACTTTCTAGAGGAATCTCAAGTAAACTGTGTATTTTGCAACAAAATCCACTTTTGGCATTTTCGCAGGCTGAAACGCCTTTTGAGACCATAAAAACTTAAAATTCATTTTAAGGCAGAAAGGTGATGGAAACATTTTATATTCATGTACATAACAAGAAACTTGAAGATCTGCTGTTCTGGGAGACTTTTTAGAGTAATATCAAGTAAACTGTGTATTTTGCAACAAAATCCACTTTTGGTCTGTTCGTAGACTGAAACGCCTTTTGAGACCATAAAAACTAAAAATTCATTTTTAAAGCAGAAAGGTGATGGAAACATCAAATATTCATGAATATAAAATGAACCTGGAATGTCTGCTGTTCTGGGAGACTTTTTAGAGGAATATCAAGTAAACTGTGTAATTTGCAACAAAATCCACTTTTTGCCTGTTTGCAGGCTGAAACGCCTTTTGAGACTATAAAAACAGAAAATTCATTTTTAAGGCAGAAGGATGATGAAAACATTATACATTCATTCAAGCTGCATTTTCAGTATTTATGGTCTGAAAAGACTTTTCTGCTGGGAAGAGGCCAAAAGTGGATTTTGTTGAAAAATATACAGTTTCATTGATTTTCCTCAAAAGAATGTCCCTGAACAGTAGACTCTCAAGTTTCATGTTAAATTCGTGAATACATGATGTTCAGATTACTTTTCTGCCTTAAAGCTGCATTTCCACGTTGTATGCTCAAAAAATACGTTTTGGCTGGGAAAAGGCCAAAAGTGGATTTTGTTGAAAAATACAAAGTTTACTTGATTTTCCTCAATACAGTGTCACAGAACAGCAGACTCTCAAGTTTCATGTAAATTTCATTAAAAAATGATGTTCTCATCACTTTTCTGCCTTAAAGCTGCATTTTCAGTATTTATGGTCTGAAAAGACTTTTCAACTGGGAAGAGGCCAAAAGTGGAATTTGTTGAAAAGTACACAGTTTACTTGATTTTCCTCAATACAGTGTCACAGAACAGCAAACTCTCAAGTTTCATGTTAATTTCATTAAAAAATGATGTTCTCATCACTTTTCTGCCTTAAAGCTGCATTTTCAGTATTTATGGTCTGAAAAGACTTTTCTGCTGGGAAGAGGCCAAAAGTGGATTTTGTTGAAAAATACAGTTTCATTGATTTTCCTCAAAAGAAATGTCCCTGAACAGCAGACTCTCAAGTTTCACGTTAATTTCATGAATACATGATGTTCTAATTGCTTTTCTGCCTTAAAGCTGCATTTCCACGTTGTATGCTCAAAAAATACGTTTCGGCTGGGAAAAGGCCAAAAGTGGATTTTGTTGAAAAATACACAGTTTACTTGATTTTCCTCAAAAGAAATGTCCCTGAACAGCAGACTCTCAACTTTCATGTTAATTTTCATGAAAACATGATGTTCTCATCATTTTTCTGCCCTAAAGCTGCATTTCAACGTTGTATGCTCTTAAAAGACGTTTCGTCTGGCAAGAGGCCAAAAGTGGATTTTGTTGAAAAATATACAGTTTACTTGATTTTCCTCAATAAAGCTTCCCAGAACAGCAGACTCTGAAGTTTCATGTTAATTTCATGAATACATGATGTTCTCATCACTTTTCTGCCTTAAAGCTGCATTTTCAGTATTTGTGGTCTGAAAAGACTTTTCTGCTGGGAAGAGGCCAAAAGTGGATTTTGTTGAAAAATACAGTTTCATTGATTTTCCTCAATAGAAATGTCCCTGAACACCAGACTCTCAAGTTTCATTTTAAGTTCATGTATACATGATGTTCTCATCATTTTACTGCCTTAAAGCTGCATTTCCACATTGTATACTCTTAAAAGACGTTTCGGCTGGGAAGAGGCCAAAAGTGGATTTTGTTGAAAAATACACAGTTTACTTGATTTTCCTCAAAAGAATGTCCCTAGACTCTCAAGTTTCATGTTAAATTCATGAATACATGATGTTCAAATTACTTTTCTGCCTTAAAGCTGCATTTCCACGTTGTATGCTCAAAAAAATACGTTTCGGCTGGGAAAAGGCCAAAAGTGGAATTTGTTGAAAAATACACAGTTTACTCGATTTTCCTCAATACAGTGTCACAGAACAGCAGACTCTCAAGTTTCATGTTAATGTCATTAAAAAATGATGTTCTCATCACTTTTCTGCCTTAAAGCTGCATTTTCAGTATTTGTGGTCTGAAAAGACTTTTCTGCTGGGAAGAGGCCAAAAGTGGATTTTGTTGAAAAATACACAGTTTACTCGATTTTCCTCAATACAGTGTCACAGAACAGCAGACTCTCAAGTTTCATGTTAATTTCATGAATACATGATGTTCTTATCACTTTTCTGCCTTAAAGCTGCATTTCCACATTGTATGCTCAAAAAATGTGTTTCGGCTGGGAAAAGGCCAAATGTGGACTTTGTTTAAAAATACACAGTTTACTTGATTTTCCGCAAAAGAAATGTCCCTGAACAGCAGACTCTCAACTTTCATGTTAATTTCATGAAGACATGATGTTCTCATCACTTTTCTGCCTTAAAGCTGCATTTTCAGAATTTATGCTCTTAGAAGACTTTTCAGCTGGGAAGAGGCCAAAAGTGGATTTTTTTTAAAAATACACAGTTTACTTGATTTTCCTCAATAAAGCTTCCCAGAACAGCAGACTCTGAAGTTTCATGTTAATTTCATGAATACATGATGTTCTAATTACTTTTCTGCCTTAAAGCTGCAGTTCAACGTTGTATGCTCTTAAAAGACGTTTTGGCTGGGAAGAGGCCAAAAGTGGATTTTGTTGAAAAATACAGTTTACTTGATTTTCCTCAAAAGAATGTCCCTGAACAGTAGTCTGTCAAGTTTCATGTTAATTTCATGAAAACATGATGTTCTCATCAGTTTTCTGCCTTAAAGCTGCATTTTCAGTATTTATGGTCTCAAAAGGTGTTTCAGCCTACGAACAGACCAAAAGTGGATTTTGTTGCAAAATACACAGTTGACTTGATATTCCTCTATAAAGTCTCCCAGAACAGCAGACTTTCAAGTTTCATGTTATGTACATGAATATATGATGTTTCCATCACTGTTCTGACTAAAAAATGAATTTTCAGTTTTTATGGTCTCAAAAGGCGTTTCAGCCTGCGAACATGCCAAAAGTGGATTTTGTTGCAAAATACACAGTTGACTTGATATTCCTCTATAAAGTCTCCCAGAACAGCAGACTTTCAAGTTTCATGTAATATTCATGAATACATGATGTTTCCATTACTTTTCTGCCTTAAAAATGAATTTTCAGTTTTTATGGTCTCAAAAGGCGTTTCAACCTGCGAACTGGCCAAAAGTGGATTTTGTTGCAAAATACACAGTTTACTTGATATTCCTCCATAAAGTCTCCCATAACAGCAGACCTTTTATGGTTCATGTTGTATTTATGAATATTTGATGTTTACATCACTTTTCTGCCTTAAAAATGAATTTTCAGTTTTTATGGTCTCAAAAGGCGTTTCAACCTGCGAACATGCCAAAAGTGGATTTTGTTGCAAAAAACACAGTTGACTTGATATTCCTCTATAAAGTCTCCCAGAACAGCAGATTTTAAAGTTTCATGTAATATTCATGAAGACATGACGTTTAAATCACTTTTCTGCCTAAAAAATGAATTTCCTGTTTTTATGGTCTCAAAAGGCGTTTCAGCCTGCGAACTGGACAAAAGTGGATTTTGTGGCAAAATACACAGTTGACTTGATATTCCTCTATAAAGTCTCCCAGAACAGCAGACTTTCAAGTTTCATGTTATGTACATTAATATATGATGTTTCCCTCACTTTTCTGCCTTAAAAATGAAATTTCAATTTTTATGGTCTCAAAAGGCGTTTCAGCCTGAGAACAGACCAAAAGTGTATTTTCTCGCAAAATACACAGTTGAAATGATATTCCTCTATAAAGTCTCCCAGAACAGCAGACTTTCAAGTTTCATGTTATGTACATGAATATATGATGTTTCCATCACTGTTCTGCCTAAAAAATGAATTTTCAGTTTTTATGGTCTCAAAATGCGTTTCAGCCTGCGAACAGGCCAAAAGTGGATTATGTGACAAAATACAAAGTTTACTTGATAATCCTCTATAAAGTCTCCCAGAACAGCAGACTTTCAAGTTTCATGTTATGTACATGAATATATGATGTTTCCACCACTTTTCTGCCTAAAAAATGAATTTTCAGTTTTTATGGTCTCAAAAGGCGTTTCAGCCTGCGAACATGCCAAAAGTGGATTTTGTTGCAAAATACACAGTTGACTTGATATTCCTCTATAAAGTCTCCCAGAACAGCATACCTTAAAGATTCATGTAATATTCATGAATACATGATGTTTCCATCACTTTTCTGCCTTAAAAATGAATTTTCAGTTTTTATGGTCTCAAAAGGCGTTTCAGCCTGCGAACATGCCAAAAGTGGATTTTGTTGCAAAATACACAGTTGACTTGATATTCCTCTATAAAGTCTCCCAGAACAGCATACCTTCAAGATTCATGTAATATTCATGAATACATGATGTTTCCATCACTTTCCTGCCTAAAAAAGGAATTTTCAGTTTTTATGGTCTCAAAAGGCGTTTCAGCCTGCGAACATGCCAAAAGTGGATTTTGTTGAAAAATACACAGTTTACTTGATATTCCTCAATACAGTGTCACAGAACAGCAGACTCTCAAGTTTCATGTAAATTTCATTAAAAAATGATGTTCTCAGCACTTTTCTGCCTTAAAGCTTCATTTTCAGTATTTATGGTCTGAAAAGACTTTTCTGCTGGGAAGAGGCCAAAAGTGGATTTTGTTGAAAAATACACAGTATACTTGATATTCCTCAATACAGTGTCCCTGAACAGCAGACTCTCAAGTTTCATTTTAATTTCATGTATACATGATGTTCTCATCATTTTTCTGCCTTAAAGCTGCATTTCCACATTGTAGTCTCTTAAAAGACGTTTCGGCTGGGAAGAGGCCAAAAGTGGATTTTGTTGAAAAATACACAGTTTACATGATTTTCCTCAAAAGAAATGTCCCTGAACAGCAGACTCTCAACTTTCATGTTAATTATATGAAAACATGATGTTCTCATCACTTTTCTGCCTTAAAGCTGCATTTACAGTATTTATGGTCTGAAAAGACTTTTCAGCTGGGAAGAGGCCAAAAGTGGATTTTGTTGAAAAATACACAGTTTCATTGATTTTCCTCAAAAGAAATGTCCCTGAAAGGCAGACTCTAGAGTTTCATGTTAATTTCAGGAATACATGATGTTCTCATCACTTTTCTGCCTTAAAGCTGCATTTTCAGTATTTATGGTCTGAAAAGACTTTTCTGCTGGGAAGAGGCCAAAAGTTGATTTTGTTGAAAAATACACAGTTTACTTGATTTCCCTCAATACATTATCCCAGATCAGCAGACTCAAGTTGCATGTTCTTTTCATGAATACACGATGTTAACATCACTTTTCTGCCTTAAAGCTGCATTTCCACAATATATGCTCAAAAAATATGTTTCAGCTGGGAAGAGACCAAAAGTTGATTTTGTTGAAAAATACACAGTTTACTTGATTTTCCTCAATAAATCTTCACAGAACAGCAGACTCTCAAGTTTCATGTTATAGTCATGAATACATGATGTTCTCATCACTTTTCTTCCTTAATGCTGCATTTTCAGTATTTATGGTCTGAAAAGACGTTTCAGCTGGGAAGAGGCCAAAAGTGGAATTTGTTGAAAAATACAGAGTGTACTTGATTTCCATAAAAAGAATGTCCCTGAACAGCACACTCTCAAGTTGAATGTTAATTTCATGTATACATAATGTTCTCATCATTTTTCTGCCTTACAGCTTCATTTCCACATTGTATGCTCTTAAAAGACGTTTCGGCTGGGAAGTGGACAAAAGAGGATTTTGTTGAAAAATACACAGTTTACTCGATTTTCCTCAAAAGAATGTCCCAGAACAGCAGACTCTCAAATTTCATGTTAATTTCATGAAAACATGATGTTCTCATCACTTTTCTGCCTTAAAGCTGCATTTTCAGTATTTATGGTCTGAAAAGACTTTTCTGCTGGGAAGAGGCCAAAAGTGGATTTTGTTGAAAAATACACAGTTTACTTGATTTTCCTCAATACAGTGTCACAGAACAGCAGACTCTCAAGTTTCATGTAAATTTCATTAAAAAATGATGTTCTCATCACTTTTCTGCCTTAAAGCTGCATTTTCAGTATTTATGGTCTGAAAAGACTTTTCTGCTGGGAAGAGGCCAAAAGTGGATTTTGTTGAAAAATACACAGTTTACTTGATTTTCCTCAATACAGTGTCACAGAACAGCAGACTCTCAAGTTTCATGTTAATTTCATTAATACATGATGTTCTCATCACTTTTCTGCCTTAAAGCTGCATTTTCAGTATTTATGGTCTGAAAAGACTTTTCTGCTGGGAAGAGGCCAAAAGTGGATTTTGTTGAAAAATACACAGTTTCATTGATTTTCCTCAAAAGAAATGTCCCTGAACAGCAGACTCTCAAGTTTCATGTTAATTTCATGAATACATGATGTTCTTATCACTTTTCTGCCTTAAAGCTGCATTTCAACGTTGTATGCTCTTAAAAGACTTTTCAGCTGGGAAGAGGCCAAAAGTGGATTTTGTTGAAAAATACACAGTTTCATTGATTTTCCTCAAAAGAATGTCCCTGAACAGCAGACTCTCAAGTTTCATGTTAATTTCATGAAAACATTATGTTCTCATCACTTTTCTGCCTTAAAGCTGCATTTTCAGTATTTATGGTCTGAAAAGACTTTTCTACTGGGAAGAGGCCAAAAGTGGATTTTGTTGAAAAATACACAGTTTCATTGATTTTCCTCAAAAGGAATTTCCCTGAACAGCAGACTCTCAAGTTTCATGTTAATTTCATGAAAACATGATGTTCTCATCATTTTTTTGCCTTAAAGCTGCATTTCAACATTGTATGCTCTTAAAAGACGTTTCGGCTGGGAAAAGGCCAAATGTGGACTTTGTTGAAAAATACACAGTTTAATTGATTTTCCGCAAAAGAAATGTCCCTGAACAGCAGACTCTAAACTTTCATGTTAATTTCATGAAGACATGTTGTTCTCATCATTTTTCTGCCTTAAAGCTGCATTTCAACGTTGTATGCTCTTAAAAGACGTTTTGGCTGGCAAGAGGCCAAAAGTGGATTTTGTTGAAAAATACACAGTTTACTTGATTTTCCTCAATAAAGCTTACCAGAACAGCAGACTCTGAAGTTTCATGTTAATTTCATGAATACATGATGTTCTCATCACTTTTCTGCCTTAAAGCTGCATTTATAGTATTTATGGTCTAAAAAGACTTTTCTGCCTGGAAGAGGCCAAAAGTGGATTTTGTTGATAAATACACAGTTTCATTGATTTTCCTCAAAAGAAATGTCCCTGAACAGCAGACTCTCAAGTTTCATGTTAATTTCATGTATACATGATGTTCTCATCATTTTTCTGCCTTAAAGCTGCATTTCCACATTGTAGTCTCTTAAAAGACGTTTCGGCTGGGAAGAGGCCAAAAGTGGATTTTGTTGAAAAATACACAGTTTACATGATTTTCCTCAAAAGTAATGTCCCTGAACAGCAGACTCTCAACTTTCATGTTAATTTCATGAAAACAAGATGTTCTCATCATTTTTCTGCCTTAAAGCTGCATTTCAACGTTGTATGCTCTTAAAAGACGTTTTGGCTGGGAAGAGGCCAAAAGTGGATTTTGTTGAAAAATACAGTTTCATTGATTTTCCTCAAAAGAAATGTCCCTGAACAGCAGACTCTCAAGTTTAATGTTAATTTCATGAAAACATTATGTTCTCATCACTTTTCTGCCTTAAAGCTGCATTTTCAGTATTTATGGTCTGAAAAGACTTTTCTGCTGGGAAGAGGCCAAAAGTGGATTTTGTTGAAAAATACACAGTTTACTTGATTTTCCTAAATACAGTGTCACAGAACAGCAGACTCTCAAGTTTCATGTTAATTTCATGAATACATGATGTTCTTATCACTTTTCTGCCTTAAAGCTGCATTTCAACGTTGTATGCTCTTAAAAGACTTTTCAGCTGGGAAGAGGCCAAAAGTGGATTTTGTTGAAAAATACACAGTTTCATTGATTTTCCTCAAAAGAATGTCCCTGAACAGCAGACTCTCAAGTTTCATGTTAATTTCATGAAAACATTATGTTCTCATCACTTTTCTGCCTTAAAGCTGCATTTTCAGTATTTATGGTCTGAAAAGACTTTTCTACTGGGAAGAGGCCAAAAGTGGATTTTGTTGAAAAATACACAGTTTCATTGATTTTCCTCAAAAGGAATTTCCCTGAACAGCAGACTCTCAAGTTTCATGTTAATTTCATGAAAACATGATGTTCTCATCATTTTTTTGCCTTAAAGCTGCATTTCAACATTGTATGCTCTTAAAAGACGTTTCGGCTGGGAAAAGGCCAAATGTGGACTTTGTTGAAAAATACACAGTTTAATTGATTTTCCGCAAAAGAAATGTCCCTGAACAGCAGACTCTAAACTTTCATGTTAATTTCATGAAGACATGATGTTCTCATCATTTTTCTGCCTTAAAGCTGCATTTCAACGTTGTATGCTCTTAAAAGACGTTTTGGCTGGCAAGAGGCCAAAAGTGGATTTTGTTGAAAAATACACAGTTTACTTGATTTTCCTCAAAAGAAATGTCCCTGAACAGCAGACTCTCAACTTTCATGTTAATTTCATGAAAACATGATGTTCTCATCACTTTTCTGCCTTAAAGCTGCATTTACAGTATTTATGGTCTGAAAAGACTTTTCAGCTGGGAAGAGGCCAAAAGTGGATTTTGTTGAAAAATACACAGTTTCATTGATTTTCCTCAAAAGAAATGTCCCTGAACAGCAGACTCTCAAGTTTAATGTTAATTTCATGAAAACATTATGTTCTCATCACTTTTCTGCCTTAAAGCTGCATTCTCAGTATTTATGGTCTGAAAAGACTTTTCTGCTGGGAAGAGGCCAAAAGTGGATTTTGTTGAAAAATACACAGTTTCATTGATTTTCCTCAAAAGAAATGTCCCTGAACAGCAGACTCTCAAGTTTAATGTTAATTTCATGAATACATGATGTTCTAATTACTTTTCTGCCTTAAAGCTGCATTTCAACGTTGTATGCTCTTAAAAGACGTTTCGGCTGGCAAGAGGCCAAAAGTGGATTTTGTTGAAAAATACACAGTTTACTTGATTTTCCTCAAAAGAATGTCCCTGAACAGCAGACTCTCAAGTTTCATGTTAATTTCATGAAAACATTATGTTCTCATCACTTTTCTGCCTTAAAGCTGCATTTTCAGTATTTATGGTCTGAAAAGACTTTTCTACTGGGAAGAGGCCAAAAGTGGATTTTGTTGAAAAATACACAGTTTCATTGATTTTCCTCAAAAGGAATTTCCCTGAACAGCAGACTCTCAAGTTTCATGTTAATTTCATTAAAAAATCATGTTCTCATCACTTTTCTGCCTTAAAGCTGCATTTTCAGTAGTTGTGGTCTGAAAAGACTTTTCTGCTGGGAAGAGGCCAAAAGTGGATTTTGTTGAAAAATACACAGTTTCATTGATTTTCCTCAAAAGAAATGTCCCTGAACAGCAGACTCTCAAGTTTCATGTTAATTTCATGAAAACATGATGTTCTCATCTTTTTCTGCCTTAAAGCTTTTCAACGTTGTACTAAAGACTTTTCTGCTGGGAAGAGGCCAAAAGTGGATTTTGTTGAAAAATACACAGTTTACTTGATTTTCCTCAAAAGGAATTTCCCTGAACAGCAGACTCTCAAGTTTCATGTTAATTTCATGAAAAAATCATGTTCTCATCACTTTTCTGCCTTAAAGCTGCATTTTCAGTATTTATGGTCTGAAAAGACTTTTTTACTGGGAAGAGGCCAAAAGTGGATTTTGTTGAAAAATACACAGTTTCATTGATTTTCCTCAAAAGGAATTTCCCTGAACAGCAGACTCTCAAGTTTCATGTTAATTTCATGAAAACATGATGTTCTCATCATTTTTTTGCCTTAAAGCTGCATTTCAACATTGTATGCTCTTAAAAGACGTTTCGGCTGGGAAAAGGCCAAATGTGGACTTTGTTGAAAAATACACAGTTTAATTGATTTTCCGCAAAAGAAATGTCCCTGAACAGCAGACTCTAAACTTTCATGTTAATTTCATGAAGACATGTTGTTCTCATCATTTTTCTGCCTTAAAGCTGCATTTCAACGTTGTATGCTCTTAAAAGACGTTTTGGCTGGCAAGAGGCCAAAAGTGGATTTTGTTGAAAAATACACAGTTTACTTGATTTTCCTCAATAAAGCTTACCAGAACAGCAGACTCTGAAGTTTCATGTTAATTTCATGAATACATGATGTTCTCATCACTTTTCTGCCTTAAAGCTGCATTTATAGTATTTATGGTCTAAAAAGACTTTTCTGCCTGGAAGAGGCCAAAAGTGGATTTTGTTGATAAATACACAGTTTACATGATTTTCCTCAAAAGAAATGTCCCTGAACAGCAGACTCTCAACTTTCATGTTAATTATATGAAAACATGATGTTCTCATCACTTTTCTGCCTTAAAGCTGCATTTACAGTATTTATGGTCTGAAAAGACTTTTCAGCTGGGAAGAGGCCAAAAGTGGATTTTGTTGAAAAATACACAGTTTCATTGATTTTCCTCAAAAGAAATGTCCCTGAACAGCAGACTCTCAAGTTTAATGTTAATTTCATGAAAACATTATGTTCTCATCACTTTTCTGCCTTAAAGCTGCATTCTCAGTATTTATGGTCTGAAAAGACTTTTCTGCTGGGAAGAGGCCAAAAGTGGATTTTGTTGAAAAATACACAGTTTCATTGATTTTCCTCAAAAGAAATGTCCCTGAACAGCAGACTCTCAAGTTTAATGTTAATTTCATGAATACATGATGTTCTAATTACTTTTCTGCCTTAAAGCTGCATTTCAACGTTGTATGCTCTTAAAAGACGTTTCGGCTGGCAAGAGGCCAAAAGTGGATTTTGTTGAAAAATACACAGTTTACTTGATTTTCCTCAAAAGAATGTCCCTGAACAGCAGACTCTCAAGTTTCATGTTAATTTCATGAAAACATTATGTTCTCATCACTTTTCTGCCTTAAAGCTGCATTTTCAGTATTTATGGTCTGAAAAGACTTTTCTACTGGGAAGAGGCCAAAAGTGGATTTTGTTGAAAAATACACAGTTTCATTGATTTTCCTCAAAAGGAATTTCCCTGAACAGCAGACTCTCAAGTTTCATGTTAATTTCATTAAAAAATCATGTTCTCATCACTTTTCTGCCTTAAAGCTGCATTTTCAGTAGTTGTGGTCTGAAAAGACTTTTCTGCTGGGAAGAGGCCAAAAGTGGATTTTGTTGAAAAATACATAGTTTCATTGATTTACCTCAAAAGAAATGTCACTGAACAGCAGACTCTCAAGTTTCATGTTAATTTCATGAAAACATGATGTTCTCATCATTTTTCTGCCTTAAAGCTGCATTTCAACGTTGTATGCTCTTAAAAGACTTTTCAGCTGGGAAGAGGCCAAAAGTGGAATATGTTGAAAAATACACAGTTTTATTGATTTTCCTCAAAAGAATGTCCCTGAACAGCAGACTCTCAAGTTTCATGTTAATTTCATGAAAACATTATGTTCTCATCACTTTTCTGCCTTAAAGCTGCATTTTCAGTATTTATGGTCTGAAAAGACTTTTCTACTGGGAAGAGGCCAAAAGTGGATTTTGTTGAAAAATACACAGTTTCATTGATTTTCCTCAAAAGGAATTTCCCTGAACAGCAGACTCTCAAGTTTCATGTTAATTTCATTAAAAAATCATGTTCTCATCACTTTTCTGCCTTAAAGCTGCATTTTCAGTAGTTGTGGTCTGAAAAGACTTTTCTGCAGGGAAGAGGCCAAAAGTGGATTTTGTTGAAAAATACATAGTTTCATTGATTTTCCTCAAAAGAAATGTCCCTGAACAGCAGACTCTCAAGTTTCATGTTAATTTCATGAAAACATGATGTTCTCATCATTTTTCTGCCTTAAAGCTGCATTTCAACGTTGTATGCTCTTAAAAGACTTTTCAGCTGGGAAGAGGCCAAAAGTGGAATTTGTTGAAAAATACACAGTTTCATTGATTTTCCTCAAAAGAATGTCCCTGAACAGCAGACTCTCAAGTTTCATGTTAATTTCATGAAAACATTATGTTCTCATCACTTTTCTGCCTTAAAGCTGCATTTTCAGTATTTATGGTCTGAAAAGACTTTTCTACTGGGAAGAGGCCAAAAGTGGATTTTGTTGAAAAATACACAGTTTCATTGATTTTCCTCTAAAGGAATTTCCCTGAACAGCAGACTCTCAAGTTTCATGTTAATTTCATGAAAACATGATGTTCTCATCATTTTTCTGCCTTAAAGCTGCATTTCAACGTTGTATGCTCTTAAAAGACGTTTCGGCTGGGAAAAGGCCAAATGTGGACTTTGTTGAAAAATACACAGTTTAATTGATTTTCCGCAAAAGAAATGTCCCTGAACAGCAGACTCTAAACTTTCATGTTAATTTCATGAAGACATGATGTTCTCATCATTTTTCTGCCTTAAAGCTGCATTTCAACGTTGTATGCTCTTAAAAGACGTTTTGGCTGGCAAGAGGCCAAAAGTGGATTTTGTTGAAAAATACACAGTTTACTTGATTTTCCTCAATAAAGCTTCCCAGAACAGCAGACTCTGAAGTTTCATGTTAATTTCATGAATACATGATGTTCTCATCACTTTTCTGCCTTAAAGCTGCATTTATAGTATTTATGGTCTAAAAAGACTTTTCTGCCTGGAAGAGGCCAAAAGTGGATTTTGTTGATAAATACACAGTTTCATTGATTTTCCTCAAAAGAAATGTCCCTGAACAGCAGACTCTCAAGTTTCATTTTAATTTCATGTATACATGATGTTCTCATCACTTTTCTGCCTTAAAGCTGCATTTCCACATTGTATGCTCTTAAAAGACGTTTCGGCTGGGAAGAGGCCAAAAGTGGATTTTGTTGAAAAATACACAGTTTACTTGATATTCCTCAATACAGTGTCACAGAACAGCAGACTCTCAAGTTTCATGTAAATTTCATTAAAAAATGATGTTCTCATCACTTTTCTGCCTTAAAGCTGCATTTCCACGTTGTATGCTCAAAAAATGCGTTTCGGCTGGGAAAAGGCCAAATTTGGATTTTGTTGAAAAATACACAGTTTACTTGATTTTCCTCAAAAGAAATGTCCCTGAACAGCAGACTCTCAAGTTTCATGTTAATTTCATGAAAACATGATGTTCTCATCATTTTTCTGCCTTAAAGCTGCATTTCAACGTAGTATGCTCTTAAAAGACGTTTCGGCTGGGAAAAGGCCAAATGTGGATTTTGTTGAAAAATACACAGTTTACATGATTTTCCTCAAAAGAAATGTCCCTGAACAGTAGACTCTCAACTTTCATGTTAATTTCATGAAAACATGATGTTCTCATCATTTTTCTGCCTTAAAGCTTCATTTTCAGTATTTATGGTCTGAAAAGACTTTTCTGCTGGGAAGAGGCCAAAAGTGGATTTTGTTGAAAAATACACAGTTTCATTGATTTTCCTCAAAAGAAATGTCCCTGAACAGCAGACTCTCAAGTTTCATTTTAATTTCATGAATACATGATGTTCTAATTACTTTTCTGCCTTAAAGCTGCATTTCCACGTTGTATGCTCAAAAAATACGTTTCGGCTGGGAAAAGGCCAAAAGTGGATTTTGTTGAAAAATACACAGTTTACTTGATTTTCCTCAATACAGTGTCACAGAACAGCAGACTCTCAAGTTTCATGTTAATTTCATGAAAACATCATGTTCTCATCACTTTTCTGCCTTAAAGCTGCATTTTCAGTATTTGTGGTCTGAAAAGACTTTTCTGCTGGGAAGAGGCCAAAAGTGGATTTTGTTGAAAAATACACAGTTTCATTGATTTTCCTCAAAAGAAATGTCCCTGAACAGCAGACTCTCAAGTTTCATGTTAATTTCATGAATACATGATGTTCTCATCATTTTTCTGCCTTAAAGCTGCATTTCAACGTTGTATGCTCTTAAAAGACTTTTCGGCTGGCAAGAGGCCAAAAGTGGATTTTGTTGAAAAATACACAGTTTACTTGATTTTCCTCAAAAGAATGTCCCTGAACAGCAGACTCTCAAGTTTCATGTTAATTTCATGAATACATGATGTTCTCATCACTTTTCTGCCTTAAAGCTGCATTTTCAGTATTTATGGTCTGAAAAGACTTTTCTGCTGGGAAGAGGCCAAAAGTGGATTTTGTTGAAAAATACACAGTTTAATTGATTTTCCTCAAAAGAAATGTCCCTGAACAGCAGACTCTCAAGTTTCATGTTAATTTCATGAATACATGATGTTCTAATTACTTTTCTGCCTTAAAGCTGCATTTCCACGTTGTATGCTCAAAAAATACGTTTCGGCTGGGAAAAGGCCAAAAGTGGATTTTGTTGAAAAATACACAGTTTACTTGATTTTCCTCAAAAGAATGTCCCTGAACAGCAGACTCTCAAGTTTCATGTTAATTTCATGAATACATGATGTTCTAATTACTTTTCTGCCTTAAAGCTGCATTTCAACGTTGTATGCTGTTGTTGTATGAAAAGACCTTTCGGCTAGGAAGAGGCCAAAAGTGGATTTTGTTGAAAAATACACAGTTTACTTGATATTCCTCAATACAGTGTCACAGAACAGCAGACTCTCAAGTTTCATGTAAATTTCATTAAAAAATGATGTTCTCATCACTTTTCTGCCTTAAAGCTGCATTTCCACGTTGTATGCTCAAAAAATGCGTTTCGGCTGGGAAAAGGCCAAATTTGGACTTTGTTGAAAAATACACAGTTTACTTGATTTTCCACAATACAGTGTCACAGAACAGCAGACTCTGAAGTTTCATGTTAATTTCATGAATACATGATGTTCTAATCACTTTTCTGCCTTAAAAATGAATTTTCTATTTTTTTGGTCTCAAAAGGCGTTTCAGCCTGCGAATTTGACTAAAATGGATTTTGTTGCAAAAAACACAGTTGACTTGATATTCCTCTATAAAGTCTCCCAGAACAGCATACTTTCAAGTTTCATGTTATGTTCATGAATATATGATGTTTAAATAATTTTGCCAAAAAAATGAATTTTCAGTTTTTATGGTCTCAAAAGGCGTTTCAGCCTGCGAACATGCCAAAAGTGGATTTTGTTGCAAAATACACAGTTGACTTGATATTCCTCTATAAAGTCTCTCATAACAGCGTACCTTCAAGATTCATGTAATATTCATGAATACATGATGTGTCCATCACTTTTCTGGCTTAAAAATGAATTTTCAGTTTTTATGGTCTCAAAAGGCGTTTCAGCCTGCGAACATGCCTAAAATGGATTTTGTTGCAAAAAACACAGTTGACTTGATATTCCTCTATAAAGTCTCCCAGAATAGCAGACTTTCAAGTTTCATGTTATGTACATGAATATATGATGTTTCCATCACTTTTCTGCCTTAAAAATGAAATTTCAATTTTTATGGTCTTAAAAGGCGTTTCAGCCTAAGAACAGACCAAAAGTGTATTTTCTTGCAAAATACACAGTTGAAATTATATTCCTCTATAAAGTCTCCCAGAACAGCAGACTTTCAAGTTTCATGTTATGTACATGAATATATGATCTTTCCATCACTTTTCTGCCTTAAAAATGAATTTTCAGTTTTTATGGTCTCAAAAGGCGTTTCAGCCTGCGAACAGACCAAAAGTGGATTTTGTTGCAAAATACACAGTTGACTTGATATTCCTCTATAAAGGCTCCCAGAACAGCAGACCTTTTATGGTTCATGTTGTATTTATGAATAGTTGATGTTTCCATCACTTTTCTGGCTTAAAAATGAATTTTCAGTTTTTATGGTCTCAAAAGGCGTTTCAGCCTGCGAACATGCCTAAAATGGATTTTGTTGCAAAAAACACAGTTGACTTGATATTCCTCTATAAAGTCTCCCAGAATAGCAGACTTTCAAGTTTCATGTTATGTACATTAATATATGATGTTTCCCTCACTTTTCTGCCTTAAAAATGAAATTTCAATTTTTATGGTCTCAAAAGGCGTTTCAGCCTGAGAACAGACCAAAAGTGTATTTTCTTGCAAAATACACAGTTGAAATGATATTCCTCTATAAAGTCTCCCAGAACAGCAGACTTTCAAGTTTCATGTTATGTACATGAATATATGATCTTTCCATCACTTTTCTGCCTTAAAAATGAATTTTCAGTTTTTATGGTCTCAAAAGGCGTTTCAGCCTGCGAACAGACCAAAAGTGGATTTTGTTGCAAAATACACAGTTGACTTGATATTCCTCTATAAAGTCTCTCAGAACAGCATACCTTCAAGATTCATGTAATATTCATGAATACATGATGTGTCCATCACGTTCCTGCCTAAAAAATTAATTTTCAGTTTTTATGGTCTCAAAAGGCATTTCAGCATGCGAACAGGCCAAAAGTGGATTTTGTTGCAAAATACACAGTTGACTTGATATTACTCTATAAAGTCTCCCAGAACAGCATACCTTCAAGTTTCAGGTAATATTCATGAATACATGATGTTTCCATTACTTTTCTGCCTTAAAAATGAATTTTCAGTTTTTATGGTCTCAAAAGGCGTTTCAGCCTGCGAACATGCCAAAAGTGGATTTTGTTGCAAAATACACAGTTGACTTGATATTCCTCTATAAAGTCTCTCAGAACAGCATACCTTCAAGATTCATGTAATATTCATGAATACATGATGTTTCCATCACTTTCCTGCCTAAAAAATGAATTTTCAGTTTTTATGGTCTCAAAAGGCGTTTCAGGCTGCGAACAGGCCAAAAGTAGATTTTGTTGCAAAATACACAGTTGAAATGATAT
>JACSYO010000150.1:3220000-3445619 GCA_016806645.1 Ophiodon elongatus | reverse complement strand
CTCTAATTAAAATACTTAAAACAGTTGAAACAGAACATGTGGGTTTCAGTTTATATTAAGAAAAAAAGAATTATGGAAAATTAATCAAATAGGTCTTCTTTGGGTCAACATACTGTCCATTTATTTTTCTATTCAACCAAATATGACAATTTTGAAAACTAGCAATTTTCTTAGTTACACACTCTTGCACATCTTTTCTCCATTATTTTTGCACTTGACACTTTAATAATATACTTGTTTTTAACATACTATTATTTGTGTGTTTACCATAATTTATTGTACATTTTTATATTTTTATATTTTTTAAATATGTTTTATAATATTGCACTGTGTTTATTGTTATGCACCATTCACCGAGCCAAATTCCTTCATCATCTCGCTGAGTTATGTCCGACCACAATATCCAGTTACAACAGGAAAATATTGAACATCCAATTTCAGAAGTCACAGTCATTACAAACTATCATCAAGCTGCCCTTGAGTAAAACACGTCACCCTGACTTCAGAAAGCTCTAATGGAGCTGTTCAGTGTTTATCAATCCATCTTGGGCTTAAGTTTACTGTTAAGTAAATATGTCTGTGTAAAGCCCAAAGTGAAAATGTTATCCAAATCTTTATTTAAATCATCTGTGTCTTCTAAAGAGACAATGACAAAAATCACATCGATATGTGTGTACATATTCTGAAAGCTTTGTTTTTATTTTAACAGGAGCAGAGAGTGCTTCCCATGATCTTGGACATGACGGGTCAACTATGGTTCAGTCGAATGATCTGGTAAATATCTAGAAGTGTGCTGTCTGATTTGCACTGTGTAGCGATCTAGATCTGTGGGTTTGTGATAAATATACGGCCACTAGACCCACAAGACGAATATAATAAACTGTTGAGTAGCTATATATAAAATAATATCTGTTCCTATATGATACATGATTAAGTATAGTGCTGATGACTGAGAAATTACACAAAAAAGTATGTTAAAATCTGCACTCTAGATTTAGCCTTGAGCAGCCCAATCTCTGAAATATTTGTCATTTACATAAATATTTTTTGCAGGATGCTGAAGCAAAGGAAATTAACTATGCAGCACTGGATTTCTCCGCGAGGAAAGTGAAAAGAGGGAAGAGGAAGAAGAGAGAGTCGCCACAAGAGTGTGAGTACTCTGTTGTTCGAGCAGATTCCCACAACCAGCAACACCTTGTCCATAGAAAGGGCCCAGGCAGAGGTCCCAAAGTCTCCACAGAGTGCTTCAGCTTTGGTGTGCTCTTACAGAGCTTTATATTCCCAACTGACATCCAATAGTGATAGGAGGAAGTTGTGTATCAGAATTTGTACATCTTCTAAAAAGGTTTTGCTTGCTGCCTTTATGGGAGAGCACCGGATTTTCAGTTGCTTTGTGAATTTGTAGCCACAGAAAGTGTAGTTGTCTGACATCAAGGTCAGCATGTCCGTGGACTTGTTTGCTTTTGTTATTTTGTTGACATAAAAATGGATATTTATTTTGTCTCCTCATATGAAAAAACTGCATCTTCACTCATCACAAATAATACAAACAGTACGATTCAATCACAAAACTTCTTCAGATCTGCAGTTGAGGACTGGGTGAAAGATGGGTGTGGTCCGAGCAAGGGCACGGGCATTAGGTGGTTAGGAGGTTGGGAAGGAGCCATTGACCCGATTGGGAGTTGCGGCTGTTGTGATCTCATGGCAAGATGGTCTCTAGTTTTCTAAGGAGTTTTTTTATATTTTTTTTGAAGGTTGGAGCGCCTTTCAATAACTGGAAAATAAATACTTGTAAAAAGATGAAATAAATCAAACTGAAATTCCATCTTAAAACGCTGCTTTCATTTTTATTTCAACTTCACACCTCACGGTGAAGTTTCATGAAGCTGAATCGGGCCAGGAGTGCGAGTGTCTGTGTGAGCTTCGCTGTCGCGGCTGTTAATGAATAAAGAGTAAAATAAACTTTGTTTTGTGCTACCTCCATATATCTTTAACACAAATAAAATAAACACCAACGTCTCTCAGAGTTTATATCAGTTTCTTAAATCTCTATAACTAAACACATAATGACATAAAAGTGGTATTGCACAGCAATCATAAATATTTATAGGAGGATTGTACATATTTGTCTTTGCTCTGGTCATTGAATCAAATATGATCAATTTTCTAAATTATGATTTAAATATCATGTTTGTTTGGGAACAACAAACTTTCAGGCAAAAAGAAAAATGCATACAATTACGAACTTTATTTGCTTTGGTATTATTATGCTATTTATTCCCTGAGTTGATTCATTTTTTCCATTCAAATTCTCTTTGCGTAGTTGCACTTTTGTTGTTTTCTAGACGCAAATGTGAAAAAAATGCTTGTATGTGGAGTGCTGATGTTGATGAAAAAAGTAAATTTGTAATGAATTCTGAACTTTGAGTTTATTGTGTTACAGATTAGCATGTTTTGAACAGTAAAATGCATCCTACAGTAATTACAAATAAAAGTATTTTCATTTGTATTTCAATTTCATTGTAGATGTATCTTTTGTCAAAAGTTTGTTTAATAAAAAAGTAAACAACACATGCACACAAATATAAATATATATAATATATAATATATTTTAATACAATTGTGCTAAACAGATTTAAAAAATAAAGTGACAGACAATCCTTCTCACGCACTTTCAAAATAAATATTCTAATAAGCCAACTTGGGCAGATGCATCATTTGTGTAGAAAACTTTAATGAAATAGACAAATATTTACAAAATTACAAGGATGGAATGCACAATGCTACATGTATTATTATAACATTTTTTACTTTTAAATGTTGTTATTTTTGCAACAATTAGCAAATCAGACTTTGTATCGTTTATCCATCACAAGAGCCCTGACATCTGTGTGGATTGTCTCCTCTTCTCTTGGATGCCTTCTCTTTGCTTTGCCAGTTTTCCTCCTGGTAAAGTTGGTGTACAATAAACCAAAGACGCTTCATTTCTCTGAGAAAAAAAGGTGATAAATTGAACATGAAAGCAGATTATACTACTTGCACATGCAGATGGATAAAGATTGCTGATGAGTTATATTAAGTAGCTACATTTTTATATACCTTACCTGCTGATTTTGCTGATCGCTACAAGCTGTTGCAGCATTTGTTTGCAGGGTGGCAGCAGTTGTTTTATGAAAAAAAAAAAACAGTTGAAGAAATACGGATTTAACTTTATAGAAGATAAACAAGTACGGCTATAACAATCAGACTTATAGCCAAAAACACACCAGAAAGAGAATTGTGTTGTCATTTGAATCACACATGCTGTCAACTGAAACATTAAATCAACAAATAATTAACGTTCAGATTAATAAATACTTTACATTATTAGATAAGATAATTTTGCGATTACATATACATGTTTTGACATTAACTTCAATGTCTAGTTTTGTCCCATTTCCAAAAAATATCTAAAGATACCATTGACAAGATGATATGATGCATGTGGCACAATGGCTTTGTGATACATGATCCAAATGTATTCAAAGTGAATTTTTATTTATGATTCATATGGAAATGTCTTGCCGTTACCTTCAATGTCCAGTTTTGTTCCGTTTTCAAATAATATCTCTCCACATGTGGCACCAAGTGACCCTAAGACTGTAAGAGGGATATATCGATGGCCAAAGTGCAAAACCTCCTATGTGCAAGATGATCCAGGAAAGTGGGGAATAACCTCTCATCTGCACTTTGTATATTTTTTCTTTTTTTGGGGTATTTTTTTCTTTTTCGTATTCTCCAAAAATGTCATTTGTCAGATAGGAGGTTTTGCTCTTCAGCCATCGTATATTGAAGTCTATTCAATTCAATGCAATTCATTTTGTAAAGCCCGAACTCATGACTTACAAATTTAATATATATTAGAAATATACATAGAAATTTGCATGCTGCGGGTCATTGTGACCCGAGAGAGCGGGAGGCTTGGTGATACACACACATATGCACGCGGGTCACTTTGACCCGTGCAAACGGGAGGCTTGGGGATATAAACACATGCATGCTGCAGGTCATTGTGACCCACGGAAAAAACGGGAGGCTTGGGGATATACACGCACATATGCACGCGGGTCAGAGTGACCCGAGGAAAAAAAGGGAGGCTTGAGGATACGCGTACAAATATGCACGCAGGTCAGAGTGACCCAAGGAAAAAACGGGAGGCTTGAGGATAGACATACAAATATGTATGCGGGTCAGAGTGACCCGAGGAAAAACGGGCGGGTGTTGGATACATACACATATAAAGGTGGGTCAGAGTGACCCGAGAAAAACAGGTGGAGTGATATCTCAGAGAAAACACAACCGCCGGGTCAGAGTGACCCGAGGTAAACACAATGGTTAATGACAACAGAGGTCATTCATATATCTCCTCTATATTACTGTATGAACATGTAAATTTTTTTTATCTCGAGTAAATGGGACTTGAATACTTAAGTCACATTTTCAGCACGAGCAATATAAAAAAATCATCTTTTTTTCACATGAAAGAAAGCTAGCTTGTGCCATTTAGTGCATGTTAGTGTGTGCTAATTCATGGCCGCCGCTCTGAACTGTTTTCATACAACTGTTACAGTTGATAATGCAATCCCTATCGACAGCGTCATCATGGAAGTGCAGCACCCACCCCGTCAGCACTGTTGCCAGTGTTTGCACCGTTGGCACCGTTAGCTGTGAGCGGCTGGCTCAGCCGTCACCATGTTGAGAGCCGATGGTATGCAATAGAAATGCTCTGAATTTTGAATTTAGCAATTTTAAACACGCATTTATTCCAGGCGGCTTCATGCTTTTTCCCCCTGAACTCTACAAACCAATCAGATTGACCTAGAAAAACCTCAACAACTGAGGAATGTGTCGACGTGCATAATACTCAAGTGAAATTATTATGAGTAGTATTAATATCCTGTCTTTAATTTTACAGTTATCCATTTGCTTTGATACTACTCTATGACTTTGTAGGATTAGTAATAATTGTTATGCATTAATAATACAAGATGAATACAAGCAAACATCTCTGGTATCTACAACTCCAGGTTATTTGTCTTTTGCCCAATTTTTATCTCAGTTCTGTTCTTGATTAAGTTGAGTTATCTAAATCGTAATAAAGTCATCCCGGTGTACTTCAAATGTTTTTGAAGTACACCGTGTGTTTCAAATAGTTTTATCTGTATTTATGTTTAATTGTATCATATATAATATGCTTTTTTCATGATTAAGTTGCTTATGACTAATTATTTTTCATTGAAAATGGGTCAAGGGCTGGAAAGATTTAACAGGAAGTGCATTTTCTGTGTTTGAGCCAATCAGTATAATTTCCACTTTGTTAACCTTGATCATCTTTTGACTAAATCTTCCATTGTGAGATGACATCAGTTGTGTAAGAGAAGGGCTCTGTACCATGATGATCAGAAGACTGGCTGCTTTGATTCTTCCAAATACATTGTGTGAGTGTAACTTTACTTTTCTATTTTAAAACTAGTTTTAAAATACAGTTTGTTTCATGTAAAAATAGAACAAAAACATTAGGTATTTTTGTCTTGATGTATTTTTTGTGTGTGTATGCATTTGTATTGTATATATTTACGATTTGTATTTCATTGTCTTCTGTTCGTAGTTTTTGCCCTGTTCTGTCTTTGTAACTATTTTTGTGACTGTTTCTGTCTCTTTTCTTCATCCCTGGTTCAAACTGCAGAGGGTCCTCACCAGGTCTTATGGACTGTGCTTGAACATTACATTTCATTTAGCAGACGCTTTTTCCAAAGCGACTTACAATAAGCATTCAACCATGAGAGTTCAAACCCAGAACAACAAGAATCAAGAGAGTACAATTCCTCAAGAAACCCAAACTAACAAGTGCTATAAGTAAGTGCCATTTAAGTGCTACTAGAGTACTACGATATATATTTATATATATATATATATATATATATATATATATATATAAATATATACACACATACACTTTTTTTTTATTCCAGGTATAGTCGGAAGAGATGTGTTTTTAGTTTGCGGCGGAAGATGTGGAGACTTTCTGCTGTCCTGATGTCATTGGGGAGCTCATTCCACCAATTGGGAGCCAGGACAGCGAACAATCGCAATTTTGTTGAGCGGATATCTCGCAGTGACGGAGCTACAAGTCGCTTGGCAGATGCAGAGCTTGAACTTGGTGATAATTTTACTCTGCCATGTACAGTCCTTCGAAATGAATCCGGGTTGTTTTACTGGTATAAGCTGAAGTTTCGCTATATGCTCCAAAGTGTTGCAGCAGGAACTTTGAACAAAATAAAACTTAAAGAACAATTTGACAATTTAAGATTCTCAGTCACAAAAGAGAACACTCAGTATGTTCTTGCCATCAGAAATATAAGCAAAGAAGATGAAGCAACTTACTTCTGTCAAGCAGGATCAGCATACATAATGAAATTTATAAATGGAACTTTTTTTGTCTGTGAATGGTAAAGTATGTTAATTTCAGTGTTTTTGCTTGCTGCTTTGTCAAACAATCCACAAGTTAACTGCCTTTTTATGACTCACACAGACTTTAAAAATCAGCAGAGATCTTTCTACGTGAAACAAAGTCCAGAGACTTTTGCAGTGTCACAATCGACCAAGTTGAACTGTGGTCACTCGAACCAGCGTATCTGAAATAAATGAAAACATACAATTCATGATATAATAAATGACAAGTAGTGTGTGATGTATAAAATGTATAATGCAAAAACCTCCACATATCAGATGGCATGCAAAGTCTTAACTGAATACTTGAATGAAGAACAAGCAGTGTAACCCATAATAGGATCATCTTGACATTGACTCTCCTTCGGAAACTTTAAATGAGTAAAGGGGTTGACCACATTGCCACGATAATGTATGTCACACTGTCAAATGCATCTGATTGGTTATCATCGAATAAAGATTAAAAAGTGCAATTCTTATCACATTGGTCTCATCCTGGTCTTTGTGAAGCATTTCATCTCATTCTTCTCCATTAATAAACTTCCAATATTGGTTAAAGATAGAGGATTGCCTTTGTAGTTTTTACTGGAAGCCATTCTCAAACTGTGAATACAGTATTGGACAGCAAATTCAATGATGGTGATTGTAAATCAGACAATTATGAGATTCCATAAACAAGTGTAACACCAAATGTATTGTAAACAAGACTAAGTTGAAACTTTATATATGGCTGGACCGTGTACAATTAATGTCTTAAATTGTATCCAAATTGTTACAGGCATAGTCCGGTGTAGTGTCTATAATGTGTATTCCTGGCTATTAAATGTTAATCTGCAATGTCCTATGCTCGTATAACGTGCAGACTGTGTCAAGACCCTAGAAAAATACAATTGAAACACCACATCTGAAACACATATATAGGACAATATAAATGTATACAGCAAAAAATCAGTTGCATTAAAAATTGTGATATTTTAGAGATACCCCTAAATTTCTCAAATGAGGTTCTCTGGATGGTTGCCCAGCAACCAGGGGAGTATGTATTGAGGAGGTGGATTAGATGATTGGTAGTTGAGGCAAAGATGTTACCAGCTACTGTCGCGCCTGCCGTTATTAGCTAACTAAAACCTGTGCATTAGGTTTGAAAGAGTTTAATCATAAACCAAAGTATTGAAGAAATGTAACTATTGATCTCTTGGTGACGCAAGATAAAAAGACAGGTGATTACCAAACTTATTGGAGTTCATCCTCTGGGCACCATAAATATCTGGACCTATTTCCATGGCAATACATCCAATAATTCTTGAAATATTTCAGTCTGGACCAAAGTCAGTTGATGGGTCAGAGGACTGAGTCCCCTGCTGCACCCTCTTCACATATGACTGTGTGGCCTCCTAGGAAAACACCAGCATCATCAAGTTTGCAGATGATACTACGGTCATTGGAATGATCAGTGGTTGGGTTGAGACGCCGTACAGAAGAGAGGTGGAGGAACTTGTGGCCTGGTTTCAGGATAACAATCTCTCCCTGAACGCAGACAAGACCAAGGAGATGATAATTGACCCAAGGAGGAAGAGTGTGCAGCACACACCACTAGGTGAGACAGAGGTGGAAAGAGTGAAAACCTTTAAATTCGTCAGAACTTACATCAGCAAGGACCTCACTCAGGAGCATCCTTCCCCTCGCTTCAGGACATTTACTCCACCAGGGTCACCAGGAGAGCACACAGCATCATCAGGGACAGAACACACCCCCAGCCTCCTGGATGGCAACCTCCTGCCATCAGGCAGACGCTACAGGAGTCTGAGATCCAGAACCATGACACTGACAAACAGTTTCTACCCGCAGGCCATCAAGCTTGTGAACAGCTCCCTCAACATGCCACCTCCCCATCCCCCCCACACCACTGATTACACATTTCACTGATTACACATTTCACATTTCTGTGCCTTATTTTAAATTTTTATATATATATATATATATATATATATTTTGGTTATATATACTATTAGCATTTATATCCCTTCTTAGTATTTTCATTTAAATGTTTACCTTAAATTTAAGTTTAAGTTATTGTAATTCTGTGTTATTGTACTTTTGTGTGGAAGGAGGACCTAGTAAAGTAAGATTTTCATTGTACAGAGTAACTCTGTTTAACTGTGCATATGACAATGAAAATATCTTGACTCTTGAATCTTGATGCTTGTGTTAGCTTTCTGAATTTTGTTGGTAGCTAGCACAAGAGTTTAAAGTGTGTCTGCTCTCCCTGGGCTAGTTGGAACAGTGTTCTTAAAAGTAAAATTAAGAAAATAGAATAATTTTCCAAATGTTTCCTTTTCTCAAAGAAATGTATGAGCAGGTGACATTGTTATGATATGGTGTTTAAATGTAGACTGCAATTTTCTCAAATTTATTTTTAAAGCCCAGAACAAGGTGTCCTATACATCCCTACCCATACAGGATTTGGGGGAAACTGTGCCTTTCAGGTTTGGGTTGGGCTCTAAGAAACCTGCTAAATTGTTAGCAGACACTTCTATCTCTTCATGGATCAAATGATATTTCTGTTCACGTATTCTGTGTAATGGAAGGTTATTTTGGTTTGGTACAAAAGTGTCCCAACCGACCCCTCTCTCCCTCCCCCAGATTTTTGTTGTTTTGAGTATTTGTTGGTCACATCATGACCAGTCCCTGGGTATAAACTAAAACTGTGGTGGAAATATCCATGTTCAAATTAATTAAGAATGCCAAAAGAAGAAAAATTTCATCAGCTTGATATTACTGAGCCGATCGCCATCTTAACTCGCAAACCACCGACAGTGACTTCAGTTTCTTTTCTATTGAATCTATTAGTCATACCCAGAGGGGGATTTCTTTAAAATATGCAGTATGCTCATACATCTGGATTGTATGTGTTCACAGATCAGCATGTTTCAGTCGTAACACTAAAATTAGTAAAAACTATAAAGGTACTGTTATATATTGTTATTTGAGTCTACTGGGTTATTACTTTTAATAGCTGTTTCTACCATTTTGTTCTCATTCTTTTAAGACATTCAACCAGTGAGTCACACTGTCACAGAAAAATAGTGCAGTGAAGGATAAATGTCATTGTGTTAATTTTATTATCAGTTTGGTATCTCTTCTCATATATTTGTATATTAAGAAGGAAGCAGCATATCAACACAACCACTAATTCCTGTTAGTTCAATATATTTACATAGCATTGCACAGCTATGTGCTGTAGATGTGGGTCATAAATGAACAGATTTAAAAGTACATGACATACAAAGGGACAGATAGAAAAATCTTCTCAGAGTTCACAACTTTAATAACAGCTCACAATGAAACAAACACTTTTAATTTAAATTGAGGAAAAAAAAAACAGCAGCAGTCGCTTTCAAAATAAAAGCAATGCAGCTGTATAATGTGCACGATTTACACTTATTTACCTTTTTATTCCTAATTTCCCATTGACCTCAACCAGCAACAGCCAAAGGGCCGGGTATGGTCCGGGGGCCGTACAATGCCCAGGGCTGGTGTAGATACTCTCTTCTTCCTCTATTTTTTAATTATTTGACCCTCCTGTTCTAGCGTAGAAGGTCGATACAGAATAAACCAATTAATCCTCATCTGTCTGAAAAAAGATATATGGAGAAATGTTATGATATGACAACATTAATACAATTAGGGAAAGGTACATGCTGTCAACTTTACAGCTACATCTTTTTTTTTTACCTGCTGACTCTGCTGATGACCACTGGCTGTCTCAACATTTGTTTTCAGGACAACAGCGGCTGTATTATGAAATAGAAATAACAGCATTAATGTGCATCCAGTTCTACCAAATACTGTTTGATAGCTAGATTTATGACTGAGTTGGCTTACCGTTATAAAACACCACAAGATTTGTTCTTGAGTTCTGATTGAATAAATAAGAATGGCAATAACAATCAGACTTGTAGCCAAAGCAGCACATAACAGAAAGAGAACTGTGTTGTCCTTCTGCGAATTCCTTGTGTCTGCTGACACAATATGAAAAGGAGCAAATAACAAAAGTTCGTAAAAGTGTAATTTATGATGTTGTGGTACATTTACTTGACCTTAATAAAATGCACAAATATGTCAATTTCCCCATACATATGATCTGGTTACCTTTGGCATCAGGTTTTGATCTATTTCCAGAAAACCTCTCCTCGCATGTAGCCACAGCACAGTAGTAAGATCCAGCCTCAGAGGAGCTGACGTTCATGAAGAAGATGTAGATACATTTCTTTGTTGAGAGTCCCTCTGGGTTCTTTTCATGTTCTTCAACCCTGTTTCCTTGAGAATAATTAAAACTTAGATGATATTGATGTGATCCAGCTCTAACACAGCACACTCTGTGTTCTCCTGGACATGTTTTGTTCTAAGAGTCAGAGACAACTGAACACTTCAGGGTCACTGAGTCTCCTGGATGGACTGGATCAGTTGGAGGGACTGCAGTGATATCAGGTTCTGGTCCTGGGGATTGAAAAAAATCAAGAACTTCATTCATTTTAAAACTAAAGACAACTGTTGACATCATTCTTTTTCAAAACAAAGTTGTAATTAAATTAAGGTTTGTATTTACCTTCAACTCTCAGGTCGGTTGCTTTAAAAAATGTTACGTTTTTTTTGGGATGTTTTCATACAGTAGTAAACTGCAGTATCACTCAGCGTAGCTTTTTTAATATGCAGAACAAATATTCCACGCTTTTCTGTGGTTGTAATGTGAGGATCACTCTGATAGCTATATGTCTTTCCTAAGAATTTTGGAATGTTTCCAGAACCAATCCTGATCCAAAACAAGCTTCCCGAAGACTCACGGGTACAACTCAGGCTCACATCACTTCCAACACCAACAGTCCTTGTCTCAATGATCTGATCTGCGCATCCTGAAAATACATTATTTTACATTAACAACAGAGAGAATCATGTACGTTCATTTTAAAATCACCATGATAACATGACTACACTTCAAAATATATCTGAAGTAGATGTGACATTTCTACATGTACTTACGCCCCACTCAGAGAATGAGCATCAAATAAAACACGATCATCATTTTCTTTTTATTCCAATTGAGACTACTGTAATTTAGACAGCATTAAGACATGATTCACCTTATTGTAATCATATCAAGTGGGAGGCAACAGTTTCAGAGCAATCTGATTGGTGTCTTGTAATGTTGGGTTTACCCCCAGAGAGGAAATACATATTTGGACATTGTATTGCAACGCTAATTCATGACTCTAGCTGAGGGGACTGCAGGCCTCTCTTACATATGTAGTCATGAGATCCTTTGTTGATGTATAATATGGATCACAGCAGCTTTTAATAGGAATTTAATTGATCAGTTGATTGGTGTCCATTTACAATTTATCCAGGTATTTTTTGACAGTTTTACAGAAAGACAGATGAGCCACCTTATGATGACTATAATGGAAGCCAACCAATCCAGATGTTCCACATCATCAATGATGACTAAGTATGGGAATTGATACGATTTTATTGATACCAATGCAATTATCGATTCTGCTTATCGGTCTGATTCTTTATCAATTCTTTATTGATAACCTTAGAGGCACAAATGTGATGGATCGGATCATTTAGAACCAGTTCTAAATGATCTGCCCTATGGGGTGATTGTGGGTCATGCTTCAATCAAAGGATCGGCGGTTCGATCCCCAGCTCCGCTAGTCCATGTCAATGTGTCCTTGGGCAAGACACTTCATCCAGATCTGTCCCTGCAGTGTGTGAATGAGTATGAATGTTAGAGTCCTGATGCAATGAATGAATGATGACAAGTAGTGTGGAAGCGCTTTGAGTGGTCGGAAGACTAGAAAAACGCTATACAAGTACAGTCCATTTACAATTTACCATTCTTTCACTGGAACCAGTTCCTGATGATGACCTTACAGTCAGTCAAGTGTACGGCAGTGTCAAAACACATCAGAAGGAAGAGCACAGTGTAAGGAGTAGGGGAGGGCTGTTACACCATACTACCACTACAATGATAATGATCTAGGCAGGAGCACAGCACCATCACAGAAAGCCCTTCACCTTAAAGAAATTTAGAGTTTTTGATTCAACTGATCTGCATGCTTTTGGAAGACAATCCATGTGAACCAGAGAGAAAACCACAAGTGGACAACCTCACAATAACCATGACACATACACCTGACAATAAAATGGAGTCCAGTACAACACCACAAACTCTGGCATCAAAAGAATGACCAAAACAGAGTGGGGGTTGTGAGCACACTCACAATGTGTAGTGACTGAAAATAGATAAAAACCTAAAAATAAAAAACTGCAGTGACATTTGTCAGACCGCTGCATTGCGGTTTGTGGTCTTCATCTGGATCAGCATATTGTTGACCACAAGTCAAAACACGTCGTAGGTATAAGTCAAACCAACTTAAGTTGTTCTTAATAAAAGTGTCACTGGACAATAATAAAAAAAAAGTTAGATCAATGCTGTGTCCAGCCCCTATATACATAATACACATACACAGTTAAATATATGAAAGGGAGGAAAAAGTCTCAAATGAAAAAAAAACTGTGAACAGCAACAACTCAAAACAAAAGCCCTGCACTGAATACTTTCATGCACTTTGAGTCCTGCTTTGATAGACACAGACAGACACACATTCTCCATCATCACTGACAAACGAATGACGCATGGAAACTTAAGCATCGTTGTGGTTGGCCTTCAAACTAGGGTGTCAATACAAAGGGGCTTTTCTAACTTTGTCTCGCTCTGTTTTTGCTTCAGGAAGCTGGGCTTGCACTGCTGGTTTTAAACAGGCAAGTGGTCAAATATATTTTTTATCATTTTATTTAATATAACAACAACTTACAGGAGTGGTAAATGGTAGAATCATGCTATGTCATGAGGAGGTGATATTTATTCACTGATCATCCTCTGTTTATCAAGAGCTGAACTTTTTTGAATGTTTGCCAGATGATCAACAAAAAGGATTTAAAGCTTTGCTGAAATCTGTTCCAGTGTGCATCACTTGGACTGGCAGCCTTTCCACATTAATGATTAATGAATCAATATATTTACGTTAAAATTGAATTAAAACATGAACTAATGTGCATCTGCGATATTTCAAGATTGCACAAGCATACAATTGTAGATGGTTGCATCTTTGGAAAAGACATGACAGATAATGACATTATTTGTACTTTGACTGAGCACAAAAAAATATGATTGTTAATTCAGTGATTCCATGATACAATGCTGTGTCCATCCCCTGTACACATAATACACAGTTAAATATACTGAAGGGTGGATGCAAGAAAAATTCTTTGAAGAAAAAACTCACACAAAAGCCCTGCAGTGAATACTTTCATGTACTTTGAGTCCTGTTTAGTACCACCTACTTTTTCTTTGTGTGAACAGCTCAGCTTGCAGCAGTCACACAGACAGACACAGACAGAAATTCATCGTCATCACCGAAACTTATGCATTGTTGTGGTTAGGCTTCAAACTAAGGTGTCAATACAAAGGGGCTTTTTTTTTTACTTTCGTAACTCTCTTTTTTAGCCTCAGGAAGCTGGGCTTGCACTTTTTTATTATTTTAATGAATATAACAACTTAGAGTAGGAGGTGATATTCAATCACTGGTCATCCTCTGTCCGTTTGTCAAGAGCTGAACTCTTTTGCCAGATGATATACAAAAAGGTTTTACAGCTTTTTTTTGTGTGCATCACTTGGCACAGTGATGGACTGGCAGCCATTACACATTAATGATGAATTAATCAATATATTTACGTTAAATAAAATCAAAACATGAACTAAAGAGCATCTGCAATATTTCAAGATTGATTATTGTAGATGGTTGCATCTTTAAAAACATATAATGGACACTATTTGTACATTGACTGAGCACATGAAGAAATAAGTCAAAGTAAATCAGTCATTTCCCTCCTTGAAGCCCATAGTCAGGTCTGTTCTGAGTAAACAGCCATGAGGGTTGGTCAAATGGTGGAGAATAACCCCGCCTCAGTGTGTTTCTGTTGCATGTGGTTTTGCTTCTTTCTCTCACAGCAGATATGCAGAATGCCTCTACCAGGTGCTGTGAGAGCAGAGAGATGGAGGGGTTTATTCATGTGGGTGGTTGTCCTCTAAAACATTTTCATACTGTAAACACGTTCTTGTAGGAAGCTGTGGTGGACAGATACATAGCAGTTAATGAACATGAACGGGGGACGTCACAGTTCATGTTTGGCATCTTAACGGCTGGGCCACAGGGCCGCCCCTACAATTTCTTTCAATAATTAGTGTGAACCAAAATTCACTGCAATCCAGCCAGTGCACATGTCACACAATACTAGAAATGTCAACCTGCCAGTGGCACGCTATGAAAAGTTGGGGGATCCAAAAATCTATTAGGACACATCTTCTGAAAACCTTGACAGTCTCTACAAACTTTCATTTCAATCCATTCAACAACTGATGAGATATTTCAGTAAGGATCAGTAGTGTAGCTGAAATAGGTATGAATCAATGTTATTTAAATCAGTTTCATATTGTTTATTTGAAGAATAAATATTTTTTATTAGGGTATAATTTGCTTATGGCTTTTCAATCTGTGTTCTCATGTCCATGTATATTGTCACATTTGCTCCAGTAGAAACTGATTGTATTTGCTCTGAACGCCCCCTCGTTCTCTACCTTCGCAATGCACACTCGATTCTGGCCATAGTTTGTCTCCAGTATCCGAGGCAGCTTCCTTTAAAATGATGCAATGTCACAAAAAAAACGTGAAATAATTTGACAGAGTTCAAAGTTCCATTAAACATTTGCATGACATTATTAGCATTAATGGATGTTGAGTTGCTATCTAGAAGTTAGCTAGCTTTGTAAAGATAGCGCGTTAGCTAGATTTGTTCAGATCAAGTTGGTACACAATGTGGTTTCACAGAAATGCATGAAATGACCATGACCTCTGAACAGCGCAATACGTGGTTGTGGAACGAAAGCTGTTAAAATTGCATGTCGGCACCACGGACACAATGTAAGGTTAGGGTTTGGGCAACAAAACCACATAGTTAGGTTTAGGAGAAACATCAAGAAGGTAACTTCAGAATGATTCAACGACAATTCAGGAAACAAACTCGTGGTTAAAAGTCTCATTTTGTTTGATCCATTTTACTACGTCACTAACTCTGACTGTTGCATCTATAGTCACCTGGATGAGTTTAGTTGGTGGTACAAATAACTTCTGTTAATGTTACACTAAGCAATTACTTGGTTTGCCCCACTTGTTTAATCAAAGTCAGAATCATTTAAAAATTTGACAAAAACTGAGTTAAATTGTACATAGAACCAGATGCATGACCACTGATTGACACGTGCAGGACAATATAGTTACTGTACAAAAAAAAAAAAAGAACCAAAAAAAAGTCTACTGTACTGTCAGTGTCGTTCAAGAAAAGGCAGTGGCTACTGGGCGTTATTGTCCTACGCAAACCAATGCTCATTATGTGGGCCTCCATCTGTCTCTAGCTGGCACAATCACACACAAACCAAATAAGCACAAACACATCCCACAAACTACATATATGCCACTAACCCAACCTTAATCAGCATTAAATATGTATTGTATATACTATAGCTCAATATAACCTTTTCACATCAACCCTCAAGGTTATGACATACCATCTGAACCTATAGGCAGAATCATAAAATATTTTTTTAAGAATCACATCAACACATTACTTATCCAATTACTGTCTTTATTTGCCAAATAGATTTAGACATACAGGTTTGTTGAGATAGGGTGGAAAGTAATTGTTTTTTCTTTTCCCTGATTATTTAAAATACTTAATATTGAGATCTCAAGTTAATTGAGGGTTAAGACATACAGTTTGTCACATTGCTTTTCATTTGCAGGAATGATGAAAAATGTATACAGTCCTCACAAGTTTTCTTTTCTTTTTCTTTTTCTTTTTCATCATACTAAATGAACCCTAAATGAACACTAAATAAAATTTGCATACCATGCATATTCATGCAAATTCTATTTTCAAAGTAGCCAGTGCATTTTTTTTTATCTGGGAGCAAATGTAAGCATATTGCTCTGAGAAGTCTTCAAAACAATCAAAATTGTGGGAAGAGATAAGTATGAGCAAAACATGAAACAGAGCAATGTAAAAGGATTATGCTGTTTGAGCCTCCTGGGTTATTTCTGTAAAAGTATTGTATTAGTTTCTATTAAGAAAATCAATCAATCTCACTGTTTAATACATGATCAACAATAAAGTTATTTTCAAAATAAACTAATTATGACTAAACAGAGACCTTCCTCAACCCTCTGACTCTTTCAAGGTCAATCTTTCAAACAGCCTATTTGAGTGGTAGAATTTGGTAAAATATTGGTCAAAGATTTAACAATGAACACAATTAAACAAGAATTGAGAGATATGAGATGTTGTAGGATATCAACAAAAAGCCATGAAAACATGATATCGAAATAATACATACAACATTTTTCAAGGTTATCAAAGTAAAAGACTAACCGATATCAGAAGTGAAGCAGCATATTTACAACAGTGTGCCAGACAAAATGTATATTATCTTTAATGAGCAATTAACAATCCAGTAGATTGTCAATCTATCACTTAAGTCCTGACATGAGAGTAGATGGTCTCTTCCTCTACTGTTTTTACATTCTTTCTTTCTGCTCTGCCAGTTTTCCTCTTGGTGAAGGTTGGTGCAGAATATGCTAATACGTCCTCATTTCTCTGAATAAATATGGAAAGAATATTATAAAATATTATATTTTATTTTCTTTATATGTGGAGAGAAACAAATATGCCAATAACTTTTCCAGTGTCATGTTTTCTTTATAAACCTTACCTGCTGACCTTGGGGGTCACCGCTGGCTGTTGCAGCATTTGTTTGCAGAGCAACGGCAGCTGTATTATAAAATAAAGACCCTGTAGGTTAATTTACACATATCAGTTGTATTATTTATGAAAAGTTAGCTTTTGCAAGATACTGTTAGAAACTTATATTACCGTTGCAACAATCACAAGTTTTCATCTTGATGGTATAGATCAGAAAGGCAATAACAATCAGACTTAAAGCCAGAGCTGCAAATAGCAGAATCAGAACTGCGTTGGCCTTCTGCAAATCCCACATGTTGGGTGCTGTAACTATATGAACATGAGCAAATTATTAAAGTTCACAACTATTTTGAAAAGATGATATGTGGTACAATTACTTTGTGATATATGATCTTAATGGATTCAAAGTGAATCTCTATTAATGATTTATATGGAAATGTTCTGCCGTTACCTTCAATGTCCAGTTTTGTTCCATTTCCAAATAATATCTCTCCACATGTGGCCACAGCGCAGTAATAAGTCCCGGCATCAGAGGAGCTGATGTTCTTAGTGAAGCTGTAGACACATCTCTGTGGAGAGTGAGCCTCAGTACTTTTCTCACATCCAGCACTATTGTTTCTTTTGGCGTAAATTAAACTGGGATGAGATTTATCTGATCTGGCAATAAACCAGAACACAGTGTGTTCTCCTGGACACGTTTTCTTCTCAGAGTCTGAGAGGACTGAACACTGCAGAGTCACTGAGTCTCCTGGACGGACCGGATCAGATGGGAAGTCTTGAGTGATGGCAGTGATATCGGGTTCTGGTCCTGGTAAATACAAAGATGATAATAACCATGCTTTAATGAACATAAACATAGTTAAAAATGTTTATTTATATAAACACTGTCGTATAAATATGGACACACGTACTAATATATATATATATATATATATATATATATATATTTATATATAAATATAGTTACATGTAGGGAAACTAAATGTAAACTGCTGTTATAAATGATATTTACCTCCAATACTCAGAAATGTTCCATTCAAAAATGTCAAATTATGTCGGTTTACTTTTATACAGTAGTAAAGTCCAGCATCGCTGAGCTTTGCTTTACGAATATGGAGGAGAAATGTTCCAGGTCCTTGTTTTGCTGTAATGTGAGTAGTCTTATTAACACCATCATCATAATCAAAAGCATATGTTCCTCCTAAGAATTCAGGCAAGTTTCCAGAAACAAGTCTGAACCAAAACCAGGTTGCTTTGATCAGAGATGTGTTGCGAGCACAAGTCAGAGTCACATTTTGTCCAACACCAACAGACTTTGTTTCAAAGATCTGATCATCTATGCATCCTGAAAATATCAGAGAAACACAGATCAGTGATTAATGACAGAAAAAGAATCAGGTATGTTATGCTAAATTACTGTAAAAACATCACAATAATATAAATATATATCCGAAGTAAATCTGACATTTCTACATGTACTTACGCCCCACTCTGAGAATCAGCAGTAAATAAAATATGATCATCATTTTATTGTTAATCCACTTGAGACCGCAGTTAAATTAGATCATATTAGAACTTGATGCGCCTTAATGTAATAATATTAAGTGGGAGGGAACAGTTTCAGAGCAATCTGATTGGTCTCTCATTATTTTCCAACCGTAACCCATGAAACAACACCAACAGCGCATATTTGTTTCATGGTGGGTTTCTACAACTGACAGAGTAAATATAACATATGATTTGATACTAATGTGAACCACAGTTATCCAGAAACAATCTGATTAAAAAAATATATTTTTCATTCACTCTTTTACAACCATATTTATGAGGGATGTAGCCTGGTTTCCAGAAACCCTGAACAAGATTGCAGGTGCATTTTCTTTGTGATTTATGGGGTGAGATATTATGCCCTAACCCAACACTTCTAGCTTTAAGATTAGATTAGATTAGATTCCAAGTGTGTAAAATATGCAAAACAAATTAATTAAAAATGTCAACAGTTTGTCGGGATGCTGTCAAAGTAGGAGTGTCAAGCTAAATGCTTTACAATCCAGCGTCCCGGACAATTTAAGCCTTTGTTTGTGTATTCTTCACACAATTGAGTGATCAGTTTGATTTGTGTGCAAAAAAGATGCTTTCAGTCATTTGCCAGTGATACACAAAGACAGAAGAAACATCTTAAATGTTGTGCGAGCTAGCCAATTCAGATGCTCCACATCAACAATGTTGACCCGCCCACTCCTGCTCCTCTATACTCACCTCTCTTCTTTCAGGGGGCTGGTGAGAGGCAGCAGCAGAGCGCCACTCTCACAGTATCACTTTCACCTGGAGGTGATTTACAGTTTCTGACCCCCATATTTTTATCTAGAACAGCTCGTTGTGGTTTGTGGCCTTCATCAGGTTCAATGTATTGTTGACAACGAGCGAAAACACGCTTTGTACTTTCACACACAAACAGACACAAACAGACACACATTCACAGTCACCACTGACAAACAAATGATGCGCGGAAACTTAAGCGTTGTTGTGGGAGGGCCTCAAACCAAGGTTTCAATACAAACCTACCTTTCTCACTCCGTTCCAGCTTCAGGGAGCTTGGCTTGACTGATGTTTTACCTTTTACAAGCACACTTGTTTTTAATGATGGTTACTAATATCACATCAACTTACAGGAATAGTTAAATTGTTTAGGAGGGTCTGACAAATAAACCCAGTCAAGCTATGCCATGACTGTTTTTCATCACACTCCTCTGCATGTCTGTGCTGTTCATTTGTAGTTGCTGTCAGAGGGGGAGGTGCTAATCACTCACTGGACCCACTGGTCTATTTGTCAATGCAGAATTTAAATAAAGTTAAGTTTGCCTGATTATCTGCAAATAGGTGAGCCAGCCTTGCTTGAGTCAATGGTGAATAAATCAACAGATTAAAACAAAAGCAAATATGCATTTGTGATATTTTAAGATTGCACATGCATATGGTTGTAGCTGGTTGCATCTTAAAAACATGAAGGATAGACAGTATCTATACTTTAAATGAGCACAGTAGCAAGTAAAAAATAAAACAATACGTTTGCCTGCTGAAGCTTATTGCAGCTTTTCGCTCACTTAACATCCTGTTGAATAGTCTGTTGTGAGTAAACAGCCTTGAAGGTTGGTCAAAGGGTGGAAAAATGGCCCACCACAGCTTCTGTCTGTCGGTGCAGCTGTTGCATGCAGCATCGCTTGTTCTTCTCGCTACATGCAGAAGGGATTTACAAAGTGCTGCGAGACCAGAAAGAATGACGGGTTTATTCAATTGAGTAGTTGTCCCTTTATATTTTTCACATTGTATATGTTTTAACAAGGAAACTAATTGTGCCTACAACATGAAATGCTTCGAATGTGTTTTTGTTAGCCATGCTTTGCTCTACAGTCGTGGAAAGTTATGGTGGACAGCTACACAGCAGTTCATTGGTGAAAACCACTGACAGTCAGCTCTTTGATCTCTCTCACTTTGTGTGTTAACGTGCACATGCATTTCAAAGCAGACATTTAGACTTGTGAAACACACAAGTGTAACTAGTAACATCATTAATTAAATGGGTCTGTCCTTGATGTTATTGGTTTTACTAGTGATTCTTTTTGCTATAATAAATAAAAGTATCTTTAAAAAAAGAGGAAATTAGAAACAAAACTATTTAAGGGTGCTTGCAAGACCATCAAGAGGTGCTAATGAAGTAAACAAGGAAGTGAAATGGAAATATGAAGGAGTCCATTGTGCTCTTGGGTTCACTGCCAAAAAAAATGTAAAATAAAACAATCATTACAGTATTGTTATGAGTTGATAAAACTGCAATGCTTTATCATAATGACAAATTGTAAATTCACATGAGCCCTCTTTCTCTCACTTTAACCTGTGACATTTTCTTTGTTGCTTTGGCCACATTTTGTCTCACCTTGCGACACAACTGTCATTAAAACCTGCAGGCTACCACCTACGCTGAAGCTGATGCTATTTCAAAAGTCCTCCTTTTCACCTCTTAGTGTGTTGATTGGATGTCCAAATTTATACAATGATCAAAACATTTGACTCCAGCTCCAAGGTGAGTTTAGCCTAGCTTAACACAAACATGGGAAAAAAACAGCTAACATACACTGAAAGAGGAAAATACTGTTTAATTTACTTGTTGGATGTCATTAACTAAGAAGTTAGCCAATAATACATCCAAAAACTCATTAAGGATTAGTTCAGTTCCAAAAGTGCATGAAGCATCGCTGTAAAACTGGACTTCAGCTGTTGGGACGAGCTGTTGTTGGTCAATAAATGGCTCCAGTGTGTAAACCAACTACTTATTAAGCCACTGATTTTTTTCATAGGCTATTTAAGGCTCACCTTGCACGGCAGCGGGATTCTCGCAATTTCTTAAATTCATGCAAGAATCCATCTTGTCAGGCTTCAAGTAATGCATTTGTGTCCAAACCATTGTGGTTCGGACCAATCAGCATCCTGAGAGGAGCTGCTGGCTGCCACTGAGTGTTTTAGGTCTTTGTCTTTGTGATGAAGGAGAGACACTTTGTTCAAAACAACAATTCTGCTATCGCATCAGTTACATTAATATAATTCGGAATAGGGGCTTTCCCCTGTTACATCAGATCTGGAGAATATTTCTTCAGTGAAAGAAGAACAAAGAACTGCACTGAAGGCTTTTCTCAAAGGAGAGGGTGTTTGTTCCAGACTGACGGTGACAGACATTTGGTTCATCCAATCACCTGCTAGTAGTTTTTTAAAGGTGGAATTGTGTCACCTGTGTGCATGCGATTAAAATAAAAAATATTTCTGCACATCGCAACGTTTAAATACACACATGCAGTCAATCAGACCGATTTTGCAATTTTTGAAAGACTGTCAGTACTTGCTCTTAAAAAGGCAAAAATAAATAAATAATCACAGTAAATTCAGTCATACAACCTAACTAAAGACACTGCTTTGAAAATAGATCAAAGGTTTGCCAAATGAAGGGGGAAGGTGATTTTTTATGTTTCAGCCAATCATTCTACTTTGACTAGATTTTCCATTTGGTTGTGTGACATCAGTAGTGTAAGGAAAGAGTGCTGTACCACAATGATCTCAAGACTGGCTGCTTTAATTCTACTTTGTAGAGTTTGTAAGTACAATTCTTAACTACTTTGAGAAAGACACGACCATGTAATAATCTTTGGAAAGGTAAATACTTTACTTTACCTATTTACATATCGTGTGATGTCCTGTTGTTACTCTCTGTCTCTTTTCTTCAGATCTTATTCAAACTACAGAGGTTCCTCACCATGTCCCTTTGACTTTGGTTGAACGTGGTGTAGATTTTACTTTGCAGTGTACAGTTTCTGAGAAGGAAGGCAAAACATTTTCCTGGTACAAGCAGTCTCTTGGATATATCGCTCAACCAGTTGTTGCTGTTATTCTTGGCAAAATGACAGTTAGTGAGCAATTTAACAACTCACGCTTCATATTAACAAAAGAGAACGCTCAGTTTTTACTTACCATCAGAAATATAAGCAAAGAGGACGAAGCAACATACTTCTGTCTCAGTGGAGCTACATATTCAAGCAATTTTGTTAATGGGATCTTCTTGGCTGTGAAAGGTAAAACATATTTTATTTGCAGTGTTTGTGCCACATTTTATTTTCCGTAGATCAATAATTTATTTTTTTGTCTTGTTACCTGAATCCCACAGATCGTAATCAGCAGAAATCTTTCTACGTGAAACAAAGTCCAGAGACTGAGTCGGTCCAGCCGGGCGGCTCAGTGACTCTCCAGTGTTCACTTCTCTCCAAGAACAAAGAAAACAGAGTCCAGTGTCCAGGTGAACACAGTGTGCACTGGTTCAGATCTGGATCAGGAGAATCTCATCCAGGCTTCATCTACACTCACAATGATACACAAGAAGAAAGAAGTTGTGACTACAGTCTGTCCAAAACCATACAGAACTCCTCTGATTCTGGGACTTACTACTGTGCTGTGGCCACATGTGGAGAGATCCTGTTTGGTGGAGGAACCAAAGTGGAGACAAGTACGTTTTTACAGTCGTATTCAAATCATATTCATGTGATTGTAAATCAATATAAGATTGTTAGTGTTAGTTTAAGAGGATAACTAAGAGTTGATACAAACTTTAAACATTAGTTATCAACTAAATGTAATAATGATTAAATAGAGACAGTGCATTATTAAGTTATAACAGTAATTATGAATGAATGCGTTCCTTGAAAAGATTATGCAACATTTTTGAAAAAGAAATCCTTTATTCATAATAATTACTTCATCCACACATTGGTTTTGTTCTCGTGAACTATGAGCCTTACGTTTTTCAAGCTGCATTTTTAAATTATTGTTCATTATTTTGTGTACCTCTTCAATTCATATAAAATAGTATTCTTGACTTAACACTTTATTGAACATAGACTTACTAATTGTGTCCATCAATAGTTTTCTAAATATCACTTTTTCCAATTACATAAGATTACTCCCAAGAGTCCATAATTACATTCTGCTTTCTTTTTGATTTAGGATCTGAGTCCAGTTCAGGATCAGAACTGTACCCAGTTGTGCTTGTGCTTGGAGTACTGGTGGCCTGCTGTGTGATTGTGATAGTCGTCCTTATTTTCTCCATAAATCAAAGGACAGTTTGCAAAAATTGCAAAGGTATGGTTCACCGTATTATACTTTCATTTCTGTTATGCTTTTTGAGATTGTACCATAAAGCTAGAAATTAATTAACTCCAAAGAATTATGGAAAATTCATCAAATAGGTCTTCTTTGGGTCAACACACTGTCCATTTATTTTTCTATTCAACCAAATATGACAATTTTGAAAACTAGCAATTTTCTTAGTTACACACTCTTGCACATCTTTTCTCCATTATTTGTGCACTTGACACTTTTATAATATACTTGTTTTCAACATACTATTATTTGTTTGTTTACCATAATTTATTGTACATTTTTATATTTTTATATTTTTTAAATATGTTTTATAATATTGCACTGTGTTTATTGTTATGCACCATTCACCGAGCCAAATTCCTTCATCATCTCGCTGAGTTATGTCCGACCACAATATCCAGTTACAACAGGAAAATATTGAACATCCAATTTCAGAAGTCACAGTCACTACAAACTATCATCCAGCTGCCCTTGAGTAAAACACGTCACCCTGACTACAGAAAGCTCTAATGGAGCTGTTCAGTGTTTATCAATCCATCTTGGGCTTAAGTTTACTGTTAAGTAAATATGTCTGTGTAAAGCCCAAAGTGAAAATGTTATCCAAATCTTTATTTAAATCATCTGTGTCTTTTAAAGAGACAATGACAAAAATCACATCGATATGTGTGTACATATTCTGAAAGCTTTGTTTTAATTTTAACAGGAGCAGAGAGTGCTTCCCATCATCTTGGACATGACGGGTCGACTGTGGTTCAGTCAAACGATCTGGTAAATATCTAGAAGTGTGCTGTTACATTTGCACTGGCTAATGATCTAGATCTGTGGGTGTGTGATAAATATACTGCCGCTAGATCCACAAGACAAATATAATTAACTGTTAAGTAGCTATGTACAAAATATTATCTGTTCCTGTATGATACATGATTAAGTATAGTGCTGATGACTGAGAAATTACACAAAAAAGTAGGTTAAGATCAACGTAAAGTCACTTTAAAATAATCTGCACTCTAGATTCAGTCTTGAGCAGCCCAAACTCTGAAATATTTGTCATTTACATAAATATTTTTTGCAGGATGCTGAAGCAAAGGAAATTAACTATGCAGCACTGGATTTCTCCGCGACGAAAGTGAAAAGAGGGAAGAGGAAGAAGAGAGAGTCGCCACAAGAGTGTGAGTACTCTGTTGTTCGAGCAGATTCCCAAAACCAGCAACACCCTTGTCCATAGAAAGGGCCCGGGCAGAGGTCCCAAAGTCTCCACAGAGTGCTTCAGCCTTGGTGTGCTCTTACAGAGCTTTATATTCCCAACTGACATCCAATAGTGATAGGAGGAAGTTGTGTATCAGAATTTGTAAATCTTCTAAAAGGGTTTTGTGTGCTGCTTTTGTGGGAGAACACCAGATTTCCAGTTGCTTTGTGAATTTGTAGCCACAGAAAGTGTAGTTGTCTGACATCAAGGTCAGCATGTCTGTGGACTTGTTTGCTTTTATTATTTTGTTGACATAAAATGGATATTTATTTTGTCTCCTCATATGAAATAACTGCATCTTCACTCATCATAAATAGTACAAACAGTACGATTCAATCACAAAACTTCTTCAGATCTGTAGTTGAAATCAAAATGAGAGGACTTGGTTCAAAGATGGGTGTGGTCCGAGCAAGGGCACGAGCATTAGGTGGTTAGGAGGTTGGGAAGGGGCCATTGACCCGATTGGGAATTGCGGTTGTTGTGATCTCATGGCAAGATGGTCTCTGGTTTTCTTAATAGTTTTTTTTTTTTTTTCAAGGTTCACTCAAGACTGTGACATATTCCCCAGTGAAACGGCATATTTGAGCCATGTACAGTTACAAAAAGGATTTAAATCAAATCCTCCACGTTTGATTCGACTGCTAAAAAGTGGGCGGGCTTAGAATGAAGCACTTTACAGGGCTACAGAGGACTGTGGCTCCACACACACCTCCTTAGTCACTAAACAGATGCAGTCGCTAAGAGTTGCAGATTGAATGATAGATGGAGATCAAAGTATTGGTTGAAATTGGTTGGTACTAGCATAAGTAAGCAAACTTCACATATTGTTTTACAGGAAGAAAAGATGATTTGTATAGAAATCGTGATTTTTTGTTTTTCTAAGCTATTGTTTAAGTGCACAATATTACCAGGATGCGATCTAAAAGGGTTAGATCTTCTGGACTTTAAAGATGGTTTTCTACTCCTCTTCTACTCACACACATTAATTAAAGCCGTTACAGCACAAACTTTCTGCATGGGAGTACTTTCCTATAAAGTAATGAGGAAGGCAAAATACAAGTTACTCCAGTTCTCTAGGTGTGTGTGCAGCTCACAGTTACCAGACACAGTTACAAATCATCTTCACATCACTGCCCTCTGTTGGTGAAAACCACATGAGTCATCAAACAGCAGATACAATTTAAATAATCTTTTGTGCATTAGCTAAAGTAATATCAATATGTTTGTTTATTTAATCAATTCTCAAAATGAATCAGATCAATAAAAAAAAAAATCACGTTAAGTTTGCTCGTATCTATTGGTCATAACAGAGACTAGAAGCCAGAAGAGATATTTTAAATAACCCAGGATACTCCACCTCCTCAGTAATGACCCGCCCACTCTGACATCTCAGACGAAGATCTTACTCAGTTATTTATAAACCAAAAAACTCCCATATATATATATATATATATATATATATATATACAGTGCATGTAGCAGACCTGTACTTCTTAAGAATAACATTAATTTACTTTTAAGGGATTTAAAAATCCAATTTTAAATCTGCACCTGGGTGCATGAGTGCAATAAGTTACAAAAAGACAGGCAAAATGTAAACGAGCAGGTATCGTGGTTCAATGAAAATTAGCTTTCTGATGCCTCTTGTAGTGTTTCCCCTCTTGCGCCACCTCCTCAGTAATGACCCGCCCACTCTGACATCTTTAGTAAAAAACTTCAGCAGGAAGAGTTCAGCAGACAGCATCCTCTATGTTGACGCTATGTTTAGAGTTTCATAGTCACCTGACACGCATGCGTGTTCTTGTGGTGATACAATAGAAGGGATACTTCACAACTGAACACAATCCAGTACAAATACATCTCAAACTCATTCAAAAAAATTGCAGAGGAGTCTGTAGACAGTGTCTTGTGTTTCTCCCTACATGCATTGCTGATGGTGCGCACCAGAGTTTGGTATTGTTCTTCTGTTGTTTGTTTCAGGGTGATTATGTTGTGTCTATCTTTCCACTACTAATCTTTTATCTCTGTAACCTGTAATGTGCATTGTCCCTACTAAATAAACAATGAAATAAAAAATTATAATTCTTGAATACATTTGTATGCTTCCCTGTATTTTCTTGTGAGTGTGTGTGTGTGTAAAGATAGGCATTAACGATCACCACTGACAAACAAATGACGCGTGGAAAGTTGAGCATGTTTGTGGGTTGGCTGACAAAATGAGGTGTGATTTCAAACCCCATTTACTTCCTGTCATTCTCACTATTTTAGTCTTAGTGAGGGGGGAGGGGCTGGGGAGTGGATGGTCAAAGAAACGGCCGATCTTTTAGTGTAGCTCTTACATATGACTTTGCTTAATGTTTTCAATATAAATTGCCTTTACAGATTGCTGTGAGACTAGAAAGACAGTGGTTGTCCCCACTAAATGTTTACTAATACATTATTTTGCAAACAAAAATGCACTTACAACATAAACACTGCACCAGACCAAAATCATGCCCTGTAGAATAGCCAATTCATAATATTGTGAAAGCCAAATAAAGGCTTCTGACATGTCACTTTAGAATGAATCTCCATTATTTTATTTTTTTAACCAAGAAATGCAGTGTTGTTGGTCTAGCAATAAAGTCAAATAAAAATCCATCTGGATTTCATTGAAAAGTGTACATCATCATGGGTTTGGTAAGTTTAGGGGTATGCGCATTGTCTGCTTTTCAGCCAATCACTATGACTTGTACTTTGTAAACCTTGATCACCTCGTGACCATCTTTCATTTGACTGCAAACACATCCGCTGTGCAAGAGAAATGTTTTCTACCACAATGATTGGAAGACTGGCCGCTTTGATTCTTCTTGGTACAGTGTGTAAGTGCAACTTTAAACATTATGATTGATTATTTTTAACTGTGTTAAAGTTGTTACAAGACAAGTCAAAGTAATAATTTTTCTTAAAGATATCCTACGATGGTCGCTGTTTGTCTTGTGCTGTAAACTTGTTTGTATTTGTCTCTTTTCTTCAGATCTGATTCAAACTGCAGAGCTTCCTCAACAGGTCTCTTTGACTTTGGCTGAACTTGGTGGAAATGTTACTTTTCAGTGTCCAGTTTCTGAGACAGAAGGCAAATCATTGTCCTGGTACAAGCAGTCTCTTGGATATATGGTTCAACAAGTCGTTGCTGTTATTCAAGGAAAACTGACAGTTAGTGAGCAATTTAACAACTCACGGTTCACAGCAAAAAACGAGAACGCTCAGTTTTTTCTTACCATCAGAAACATAAGCAAAGAGGACAAAGCAACATACTTCTGTTTCAGTAGAGCTCCATATTCACGCAATTTTGTTCGTGGCATCTTCTTGGCTGTTAAAGGTAAAACATATTTTATTTGCAGTGTTTGTGCCACATTATTTTATGTAGATCAATAATTTCTTCTGATGTCTTGTTACCTGAATCCCACAGATCGTAATCAGCAGAGATCTTTCTACGTGAAACAAAGTCCAGAGACTGAGTCGGTCCATCCGGGCGGCTCAGTGACTCTCCAGTGTTCACTTCTCTCCAAGAACAGAGAAAACAGAGTCCAGTGTCCAGGTGAACACAGTGTGCACTGGTTCAGATCTGGATCAGGAGAATCTCATCCAGGCTTCATCTCCACTCACAATGATACACAAGAAGAAAGAAGTTGTGACTACAGCCTGTCCAAAACCATAAAGAACTCCTCTGATACTGGGACTTACTACTGTGCTGTGGCCACATGTGGAGAGATCCTGTTTGGTGAAGGAACCAAAGTGGAGACAAGTACGTTTAAAGTCTATCATGTTGAATAGTCAATTCTTCACTACTTTTTAAACATTAGATTTGATTCGATACTTATGTATAAAATACATTCAACATTTCAATTATTCATGGTTGCTTCGCTAAATATATATGTAGCATCTTTATGTCTGACGGAATCGCAGCTTTTTGACATGTTACATTTTAGTTGAGGGCGAAACATATATATATATATATATATATATATTTTCATTTATTCTCAAGAGTTTTGATGAATGCGATGCAAGGAAATGAAAATTATTAAAACTTCTTACTACAACAAATGGAAGAAAGCTAGTTTCTGCTTGTTGAAAGAAATATTTATTTTCCAAATGTAAAAGTGTCTTAAAACAGCCAGATTTTGAGTTTCTGCCCGAGGTAGTCATTGAAATACCAATGAATGAAGTGTTAAGTGTCTATTTTGACATGTCTGTAATTCCAGGATCAAAACTGGAACTGGTTGTCATTGTGCTTGGAGTCCTGTTGGCCTGCTGTGTGACTGCGATTGTCCTCCTTATTTTCTACGTAAATCGAAGGAGAGTTTGTGAACATTGCAAAGGTAGATTCCCCAAATATTCCTGGACTTAATTAAGCATTAACGTATGCATATGTTCCAGAATTATAAAGAATACACTTAATTTGTCATTTCAGTTTCTGTTTTTTATTAGCTATTGAATCATTTTATTCTGTATCTTCACCCGTTCAGCAAGTGTAGGAAGTAATGTATCAGTTTTAGCCCAAAGGATATAAACTGTGAGCTTTTGATTAAATGGTTGCCTCGTTGAGGCCAGGGTTATTTTAAGTAACTAAAGTTAGAAAGTACATTTTATTTAGTGTAGTACCAAGATCATAAAGTGCTTCACAAGAATGAATTATTAAAAATAAGACCACAAACGTACAAACCTAGGACAGCACAAGGGGACACAAAGGCCAGGATAAATAAGTGGGTTTTAAGCCGTTTGTTTCAAAAGCATCAACTGAGACTGCATGTCAAATGTCTAGGAAAAGAGCCACCACTTTGTAGATTGATAAAAGTCACATTGATATATGACAAGCAGTGTGTGTGTGCGCACTTTCTGAAGGCTTTGCTTTGATCAGCAGAAGCGTCAAGTGCCGCCCATAATCCTGGACATGAACAGTCGACAGTGGATCAATCAACTGACCTGGTGAATATGTGAACCTTGATACAAAGCACCACATTCAGAGAGTCAGAACTGTTACATTATTCGGACTTTACTGCCCTGGTTTTTCTTTCTGACAATGTTTCACATAGTTCACAGATTCATAAAATAAATAATATTTTCTCAAGCCAATGTTTTAGGTTGTTAATAAAACCTACTGTGGAACAAAACTATGACTTTTTTAGTATTTTCAATTAATAAGCATCAACTTTCACCCTTGCTACATGTAGTGTTTGGCCTTTGGCACTCAATAGGACATGATCAGGTGCTGTTATTAATAGACAGTTATTATTTGCAGGACGCTGACAGATATGCAGTAAACTATGCAGCACTGAATTTCTCCACAAGAAAAGGGCCAAGTGTGAAGAAAAGAGAGTCTCCAACAGAGTGTGTGTACTCTGCTGTGCGAGCAGACTACCACACACAGCACCACCTGTAGGCGGAGCAAGGCCTGCATGTGACCTGAACCCCACGTGTCTTCATTGGGTTGGACTTTGCTCAGCTTTGCAGAGTTGATCTTACCTTTAAATTCCTTTTTGCAACATTTTCTAGAAGGGAAACAGCAGCTACAATATGAAGTAAAAAGAGATTAAAATAGATAGAGATGCACTTTATCACAAATAATAAAATATGAATACATATATACGTGTGTGTGTGTGTGTGTGTGTGTGTGTGTGTGTGTGAGAAAGAGATATAGCGAGGTAACTTCTATTACCTTCATTATTGCAATAATCACACTTGTTTTTCTTGATGGTGTAAATGAGGACGGCTGCGACATTCACATTTATAGCCACGACAGCACACGCCAGGAGCAGAAATATATGTTCACCAAAGGACAAAGAAAAGCCAGTTTCTGAAACATGAGAACAAAACAATGACTTTTAATAAAATTAAATGAAAACGTAATTCCTCCAAAGAGGATTTTACTCGTCACAAATTTTTGCTTACGATCAATCTGAATGAATGTTATTTTACTTCTGATCAAGACTAAACACTTTAATATGCAAATGTCCTTATTAAACAAATTTACCACACTGACTTGCCAGTGGGTTGTTCATTAATAACTTATGATGTACTGCAGAACATTGTTAAAAAACACACAGAACTATTTCCTGTCATGTCATTAAGAAAGGAAGACACCAAATATGACAGGATTAATTGCGATACATGTGTGTAAAATGATGCCCAATACATCTAGAATATTTCCATTTCATGGAATAGTGTTACCATAAAAACTAATATACATTATACAGCATATCATGCAGTCAAAGAGTGTATGAACTTTCTCAACCTTAAAAGCACTTATTGTGGCAATAAAAAGGAGAAAATTGGTAAAACAAAAAAATTATAGTTACCTTTAATGTCCAGTTTTGTTCCATTTCCAAATAATATCTCCCCGCATGTAGCTATAGCACAGTAGTAAGTTCCATCATCAGAGGAGCTGACGTTCTTGGAGAAGCGATAAACACAACTCTTCCGAGCGTCAGTTCTCTTCTCACATTCATCATGTCCGTTTCCACCAGTGTACATGATGTTTGGATGAGATTTATCTGATCTGACTCCAAACCAGTGCACACTGTAGTCACCTGGACAGGCCTTATTTTCAGAGTCAGAGAGGACCGAACACTGGAGAGTCACGGAGTCTCCTGGATGAACCTGGATCAGATGCTGTCGGCCACTGAACAACAGTAGAGTCTCTCATCCTCTGAGTGTTTCCTACAAAATACAAGAGTGCTAAATGTGACAAGTCGTCCGTATCGTCTTAATTTCATAAGCAGAGTTGGACGATCAAAAACGAAATGTCAAAATGTCATAATAGATGTTGAAGTTGGAAATGACCAAAGTGTTACGACACCAAACATCTGATATTTGTGATTCTACACATTGCTGACAATTCAGAGACATGCATTACCTTCGAAAGGCAAATATGTGCCCCTCCACTGATCCTTACTCCAGGTAGTGACTGCACAGTGATACAGTGCCTCGTCTTCTTTGACTGTCTTCAAAATGATCAGAGTGCTCATGGTGTCTGTATGGTTTGCATAAAATTGTGAGTGAAACTCTTGCTCAAACATAGGTTGTGCAGTGCCTTTCATCAGTGTAGCGATTAATGTAAGAGTATCACCAATTCTCTGTCTGTACCACTTGACTCGTGTATTGCTATACTGCGAATTGGAGAAAGCACATGTGAAGGTTGCAGGTCCACCAAGTTGAGCTGTGGTCACCGAGATCTCTGCATCTGTATTAAAAGACAATGGAGTGTATGTATTTTAAATAAATTTGAATTAATACGAATAATGTAGTTTTAGAAAATTAAGACAGAACAAACTATGTATTACATGCATTTTTATTTTATATACACACATTGACTTCTAAAACTACAGCTAGAAATATAAGGTTGTTTTAAGTATGTATTAGATATTATCTGCGAAAGATAGCCATAATTTGATTACTACTAATAAGTAATAAATCATAAAAAAAAGCATTTCCCCTACAAAACACTCATAATAAATAGTTTGAATAGAGTATGACAGCACTTACATCCTTGATGGAGAAGAAGCAAAGTAATGCATAAAAAGATCATCCTGATGTTGTCTCTTGTTAGGATCTCTGTTGGGTTTTCAAAGAGTAAAGGTGATGATATGAGATGGTGGAGACGGGTCAGACTGTCACAGAAGGGAGGTTTCAAAACTATATTTCCTGTCATAATAATCTTATGCAGCTTTCAGACTTTCGGGGTTTTGTGGTCTGTTTGAAAAGAAGAAAATAAGGCCAAATTGCAACACAACCATGTTTCAGAACATTAACACGCAGTTGAGTCGTAGAGTATTTTTTTAGATATAGATATATATTTTAGGATATTTTCCCCCCCTACGTTTGTTTCTATAACGTTTCTGTAAAAAGTGAAAACGTCGACCTGCTGACTAGACAAAAAAAAAGTCAATGGATCACTAACATTAGGACATTAAATATATAGACCACATTAAATGTAGCATTTATATCGTTGTCAAAACAGCCAAATAAGACAAAAATGTCTACCTGACGGTTGAATAGATAGCAAGAGAGATCAGGACGTCACCAAAGTCATTGAGGTCTTTTTCATAAGCCAACCTTTAGTCCGTTTTAAGAGAACTCTGGTGCGGTTCGTTTGAGCAGTTGTAAATGCAGTAATTGTGCTCTGGTGCAGACCACAACAACTGGTTTGAGACCGTTTGCCAGAGATGGTCTTGGACCGTTTCCAAGCGAACGCTATTGTAGTTTTATTAAAGTGAGAACCTAATCCGACCAAGTTGCAGGAAGTGAACAAAAACACAGGCTGCCTGCGTGGACATTTGTTGAGATGGACACAGGTAAACTCTGATAACGTAAGTGGGAGCGGACTGACCTGGACTTCTGCAGACATCTGATGGACATCTGGGACAAAGAGAACAGACAGAATGTGATCTCGAGACAAACAAGAAATTCACTCCTTCCTACACGCTCCTCGTGAAAATGTTTTAATTTGGTCTGCTTCGATTCGGGCAAATTGAAACTGAACCAGACTAAAAAGAAAATTTTCAACACACAAACCACATTTGACTTAAACTTCTTTTCTCTTAGACAATTTGGAAAGGAAGGTGTCCGTCAATTTCTTAGTGCAGTTGTTTCGTCTGTGCCAGAGTTAAAAAGCTCAAAACAATGTTCTCTTTCACAATAGGTTTTCAACCACATCTTGTGGTTGTGCAAATCTCTTACAGGCCGAGGCATCATGTTGTAGTTGTAGCAGATGCGACAGTCACCTATCGCAGTAGATAGTTGGCCACACAAAGTGACTGTAACACACAAAATAAACTTAAATATAAACTTTCCATATAAGAGCTTAATATTTTTACTACATACAAAAGAGACAGTTATGTAAGAAAAACAACTTACAGAAATAAAATAAACATTATAAGACAAAAGTATCTGGTCTAAATATATACAGTAACTGACATATTTGCCTTATAACATAACATTATGTTGCAAAATATCTGCCACTTAATGTCGCACTCAAGCATTAAACAATTGCCTTCGGTGTACATGTTGCTGTTCCTATCCCAAAACCCTGACATCAGAGTAGATGCTCTCCTCCTCGACTTCACCTCTCCTTAAACTCCTGCCAGCTTTCCCTCTGGTGAAGTTTGTTACAGAATAAACCAATAAGTATTCATCTGCCTGTAGAAACATATGGCAAAAACATTATTGGATTACTAGGTCAACATAAATGTACCAACTAAACATCTCATCTTTAAAATGACTCACCTGCTGATCAGCGGTTGTTGCTGCCACATTTGTTTGCAGAACAGCAGCTAGATAATAACACGATGAACCATGAATAACAATCAGAATGTGCAGTACTGATTTAATTTTATCTTGAAAATGAATGGTAGAATAACTAAAGAAACACAGCACTAATATTTATTGAGTAAAATTGACTAAATCAACGCATGATAGAGTTAGGTTAGTTTTATTACCATTACAACAATTGCACTTTTTCTTCTTGGTGGCGTATATAAGTACGGCTATAACAATCAAACTTATAGCCAACGCAGCACAAGACAGACACAGAATTGTATTGGCCCTCTGACCAAACGACATATTGGAGGCTGAAATATTAAGAACAAACGATACACGTTAACGAGGTGTAAAAGTACATCATTAATCTTTGATTTTGTAAACAGTCATTTTGCCTCTTGGTAAGATAATAAATATTTGATTGAAGCTGATTTAGTAGATTAAATATGCAAAATGGTGATTACCTTCAACGTCCAGTTTTGTTCCGTTTCCAAATAATATCTCTCCACATGTGACCACAGCGCAGTAATAAGTCCCGGCATCAGTAGAGCTGATGTTCTTAGTGAAGCTGTAGACACATTTCTGTGGAGAGTGAGCCTTAGGGCTCTTCTCACATCCATCACTGTTTCCATGTGTATAAATGACACTAGGATGAGAATCATCTGATCCGGCTCTGAACCAGTACACACACTGTTCTCTTTGACACGTTTTCTTCTCAAAGTCTGAGAGGACTGAACACTGCAGAGTCACTGAGTCTCCTGGACGGACCGGATCAGATGTACGGTCTTGTATGACGACAGTGATCTCAGGTTCTGGTCCTGGAAAATGAGGAAAACAATATTTCTGTGTGTTTCTCAAGTACACCGGTAGTTATTCAAAGATATGAACTAAACTAAATGATACCACAAACCCTCCCAAAATGGATTATTACATGACAAACCCTAAACAGCAATCAGTATGAACAGTAAGGACACACAGGGTGTCAAAGATTGACTAAAAAAAACCAGCACTAACATTTATCGTGTAATATTAACCAAATAAACCCAAATAAAGCCACAAACTTTCCCATTTAAGATATGTTTTTGTTTGCAAAAGACACACTTCTGCATATTCTGAGGTTTGAACAAAGTGAATATTGCTTAACTTACCTTTGACTCTCAGGAAGGTTTTATTAAAAAACAATGTCTGTAGTTCAACCGCTTGTTGACAGTAGTAAAATGCAGTATCACTCAGCTCTGCTTTGGTAATATGTAGAACAAATGTTCCAGGCCCTTGTTTTGCTGTAATGCGATGAGTCTGAAAAACATTGGCATTATCAAAAGTATAAGTAGATGCTAAGATTTCAGGGAAGTTTCCAGCAACAAGTCTATTCCAAAATAAGTATCCTGCCGATGAAGACTGGCGGCTACACGTTAGAGTCACATCTTCTCCAACACAAACAGTCTTTGTCACAAAGCTGTGGTGGTCTGTGCATCCTGAAAAACAAATGGCATGTGATACAATTACACTAAAGTTACCAAAAGAAGGTGACAATAATTGATACATAACAGAAGTGAAACTGAATTTTGTACGCATACTTACGCCCAATTGCGAACACAAAAGCTACACAAAATATGATCAGCATTTTCTGGTTAATCCACTAGAAACATCACATCATTTTCCATCATACTGCAGGATGATTAGTCTTAGTGTGACGATCGAATGGGAGGGAAACATTTCAGAACAATCTGATTGGTCTGTCATCACGTTGGTTTGTAGTTCATCACCTAAGTGGAAATACTCATAACCAAGTCTTTCCAATCTGCACACATGACAGCACCAGCAGTTTGGTTTCGACATTGCACGTCACGTAAACCCATGATTCATCTCGAAAATGAACACGAGCAAAAGTGTGGTTTTAAACACTGCATTGCATTTCTAAATCATTCAGAGCCCAACTTCTGCGGTTAATCTCTTCTGTGGTATCATAAAAAAGTTCTCCAAACCTTTGAAGAGGTACATAAATATGACCACATTAAAATATATTTTCAATCTATTAAATATTTTCTGGTGTGGTGTCATCTTTAGTTGTCATTGTCAATATTCATAGAATTTTGGACTCTTGATGCCCCTAAGGCCTTTTACACAATAATAGTCCATTTTTTTAACTCACGAGTTTCACTTTCACACCAAAGAAAACTGAAACTCTGCAGAAAAGACATTCTGATTCACAGAGGATGAGCTCTTTTTTCACCATGAGTTAGGTTATGTTTTTGACAACTGTCATCTTAGTTGTGTACTGAAGGTCAAAGTACCAACTTGAGAGTGCAGCGAGAGGGTACAAAGACAGGGCTGAAAAAAATCTGCAGACAAAATCTGACTGGGTTCGAAACTTTGTCTATTTAAATTTCGTGGTTTGGAGTAAGTTAGTGTATGAGTGACAGCTGTCCACGGCTTAAGCAAAGAGGATCCTTCCAAGCTAAAACCAGGTTTCATGTATCAAACACTGAATTATTCCCTTATTAGGTAAAATAGTGAAAACTCATGATGAAACTACAAGGTGTGCAGTTTAATTCCCACAGGGACAGTTGTGATAAAATAAATAAACTGCATGCTACTTATATACTTAGAAGGTTGCTTTACTCAAAAGTGTATTTTATTTTGTATTTTTGTTTCTCTATAGTTGCATTGCATTTGTATGTGCTAATTGTATCTCCCATGTTGACATTGGTAGTTACTTTCTGGCCTTCCAACGTGGGAATCCATTATGTTAAATGCACTATTAAACACAAATATTCCCCCTTCTCTCGCTTTACTCTGCTGCCATAGGGTCATTCAAACTTATCACAATGTTTGTTGACTGGTTCAATTTCTGATTTGTGGACTGCAAACGTTCATGTAATCTCAATATCATGAGACATCAATGCTTAAACAATGTGGGTTTTAGTTGAGGTATCTGTTCAATCCCTGGTCCCTCATATCACATTTGTGCTGGTGAATTGTTTAATGGAGGCTACAGGCCATCAATTTGTAAAATCATGTCATGTTTACAACGTTGCCTACCTCGGATGATAAAATATTTTGATTGTATCAGTGATGTAAGAGTTTGTGTTTTAGAAGATGTAGTTTTCCTTTCAGTGTCAGTAGGTTGCATACTGTTTCACTGTGGAGGCGGACCAATTCAGACTTATGCAAGTGTCAGTTTTTAGTAAAGGTTTGGATGAAACACTACGAGTAAGTCTCTTCCCATACCCCTGTTGACTCTGGGGGTTCCTTTCTGGACTTTGATGTATTTATACTAACCACAAATGGTTTCATCATTTCATAGTGCTGCAAAGATCAAAATGTTTTTGGATCATAGTTCAGTTTCAATTGAGGGGAAGCCTTGAACCCAGTGGACTGTAAACATTCTTCTAATCGCAGTATGATCAGGAAACAAATATTCCAGAACTTCAGCATGTGTAACAGTTCAGGGTATGGTCCACAGGGACGAAGGGGCCACATTCAGAACTGGCAGAGCAGGTACAATTAAAAAGGCTTTAATTAGCAACAGACAGTCCTTGTGGTTTTTGTCTTGTTCTCCCCAAGTCTATTATATTTCAGCCTTCCCTTAGAAAAGTATATATATATACAGTATAAAAACATATTCTTTCAACAAAAAGTCTTTTATGTGCTAAATGGGTCATAAAGGCAGGTTTTACCTGCAGAGGATCAACCCAGTATCTTATTGTTTCCAATGTTATTCACATCCACACTGTCAATTATTGTACACAGACAACTGTAAGCGGTCAAATGTATTTTATTGAACAAGAGACTGAAGTACAAAGCTACTGTTGAGTCAGTTTTGAAAGTGTATTATGTCTCTTTCAAAGTGCACAGGAATGCCGTTTTCACATTTGATTGCAATTTTCCTGGTGCGAGCTTGACCGCTGTACTCACAACGTGGATGACTGGCCCCCTGGTTATTCAGTTTACAGACAATAATGCGGAAGGTGTGGAGGCTTTTGGTCATCTGCCCGTATGGCTCTCCTGCCTGCAGACAGATGGGTTTGACGTGGGCGTTGGTGGCTAGGATGAAGGTATTGGCCTCCTTACACTCATTACTGTTGGTTTTGGTGATACCTCTACTTTGTATCACCTGGCTACATCTGTTGACACTCATCTGCGCATTGATATGCTGGTTTATAAACTTTCTGTAACGGTTGTTCTCCTGAGAGAGCACAGTAGCAGAAAACAGCAGCATACAAGCAAATGGGATCCTCATGATTCCCTGTAGAAAATATGGGAAAAATGTCCTGTTAAGATACAGCAGCACGGGTGAGTACACTGCAATATCAAAGCTAGCGTTATTATTTATATGTTCCATATGCAAATACATTTTGCGAGTCAATTGGTGTAGTAGCATCACCACCGTTATCAAATTACATTAAGAGCTGAAAACAACGAAAGCTATTAGCCTGTTCAGTCGCAGCTTTTATTTCAAATATTATGCAAATGAAATTAGAGCATTTAAAAAAAAAACTTTATTGGATTTCAAAAGCTCTGTAAAAATCCATATAAATATTGTGAAATACACAAATACTGAAATAGCCATTATGAATTTAGTTTTTATGTACTGCCTACCTGCATATCAATCCGTGAAGCTAAAATGCAATTAAGCCATTAGATAAAAGCCCTTCATCTACTCTTGTCAGCTGGATAATAAAGTAAGAGTAAGACCAAAAACAAACCTTTTAAGTTGGGTGAAACGTTTGAAAGTTGTTTGTTCTTCCTTACTTCAGGAGTTTTTCTTTGCGGAAGAAAAAAAAAAAAAGTTTTTAGTCAAGTTTGTCTTGCAAATATTGTACTATGTGTAATAAAAAGTATACCTACCAGTATCAGGGACACAGTGAGCAGCGACAATGAAGCCTGTGTAATTTGCAGAATCATTTATATAATTTGTTTTGAACTTTGACGTCTTGGCCCAATGACACAGTGGGAAGGGAAATAACATTTCAAGCTTGGTAAATAGGCCAAAGAGGACAAATTGTGCAATAAGCAACAACACATCCTCTGAAGTTAAACCAAGTCTGTCAAACCCTCACATCTGATGGCACAAGCACTGTCGGTTTTGACATCTCAAGTCATGAAAGCACACATTTCAATTAAAGTCATGTAGGCAAGATCCTAGTTATGATAAGTCATCAATAATAATGATACAATGATAAAAAGTAATGTTTTTAACCCATGGATTTAATGTAATTTTAACCTTGGTGGAACTTCTTAAAAACGCCAGCGTGTTTCCATGATATTTGAATATAATCTGCTGTAATGCATTCAAAACTATTACTTTTTTGAAAAGACATGGAGACATCACCACAAATAAAAGGGCTGGACCCGAGTATTAGACTATTCAGATTTTGCCTGTTGGGTGGCTATTTGTTTTATATATATATTTGGACTATAAATATATAGTCCAAATAAAGTAGTTTTTATTTTTTTTTCTACTAACATGCATGAAACACACCAAACCTTTTGGACAACGCTGAGTAACACTGAATAACAAAAGAAAATACTGTAAAAGAAGAGAATCCTTAAAAAATGAATAACCCTCAAGTAAAAACCGAAAGACAAGTGTTGCAGCGCTCTGCCGTGCATCTCAACCGGAACAGGACCAGGACCAGAACTAAAACAGTATTTCATTGTTTTCCCTGAGTCATGAACTAATGAACCAAACTACAGGTGTGAAAGCACCGTTAGACAACAATTTATGTCATAAACAAACACATTCAACCAACAACTAAAATAGTGTTGTAGCTCTTCTTTTTTTGATAAGCCCTAAATGTCCGGCCTTTGCCTGTCTGCATAGCTGCTGCATTTGGCTTTGGTGGTTGTTTGCAAGACTGATAAAGTTTGCGTTTGTAATTTGTGAAACTTTTTGAAACCATACATCTTCAGCATAAAAAGCTCTCAATGCACATCCATTTGCAATGTTAGCATCTACAAAAACAATTATACTAACAATATTCTAATACAGTAAAAATGATTTGTTTTAAGTTACTCGTCTTCAAATCAAAGCTACGGGAGAAATAGAGAAACAATAACAGTTGTGGGGGGCAGGTGTCTTTTACCGTAAGGGTGGAGGATAAAGAGCATGCTGGATCTACAAGAATTACAGATGCTCACAAGTATTAAGTTGAGGCACTACTTCAGTGCAGCAGATCTGATGAGCATGCAGTGTTTGTAAGCACCTGGCCCACAATCACACAATGATTCATGCACTTCTAACCTCCAACATCCTGTGACAAATAGGTTTGTTCTCAGTCTTCAGCGTTGGTGTTTGGTCAGAGTCAAAGAAATGGCCAGACACAGCTTTTGTTCATGAGTGTAGCTGTTGCATGTGGCTTTGCCTGTTCATCACTTTTACACAGTGCTGTGAGATAAGAAAACTATGTTTAAAGATTTGTTTTGAACAATTAATGATACTGACAATATTTGGATACACAAAATTGACTCGTTAATGAATTAAAGAACTGTATGATTTGCTATATTATGGTATAATACTTATTGATATAATAGATATTACAAAACTGACACAGAAGTATGCTGTCAAACTGTTTATTTAGCAAACGAACATATCAGGCATTCGATCAGTTCTCAGAGTGACCAATATCTCCATGATAGTGCACAGGAAAGCCTTCTACACATTTGATTATAACTTTCTTGTTGAGGTTTTTACCATCGTAATGACATCTGGTAACCCTGGTTTTCTGTTTTATCAGTTCACACACAACAATGTTAAAGCGTTTGAGGCTTTTGGTCATGTCACCATTGGGCTCTCCGTTCTTCACACAGATGGATTTCACTGTTTCGATGTTGGATTGGATGAAAGTATTGGTCTCCTTGCACTCTTTGTTGATCTTGCGGATTTTTCTTGCTCGGATCACATCCTCACAGCTGTCGGCACTCATCTGTTCATTGATATGCTGGTTTATGAACTTCTTGTATTGACGTTTGATATTCCGAGAGAGCACCCTGGCAGAGAGCAGCACCAACAGCAAACAGACAAGCTGGATCCTCATGATTCCCTGAAGAAGAAAAGGCATTCAGGGAAATGTTGGTAGCTGGAGCCACGGCTCTATGGATGACAATGTTGCCGTGTCGATCCACTAATTTGGGATGAGAGTGAACAATCTGGACAACTATTGGATGCATTGCCATGGAATTTGGTAAAGACAAGCATAGCTCCCTCAGGATGAAATAACTATAAATACAGCAAACTTAAAATAACTATTATAGGATGACAATACGTTTAAGTACAATGGAGGTGCAGGATGCATTGAAAGCTGCAGTGACAAAATGCAAACCACAACCACAAGATAAAAGCCCCGTGTTAATAAGTACTGACAGATATTCATGAGTGAGTAAAACTAGATGAAAACCTTATTCAAGTAGAAAAGTGACGACTTCTTTTTTCTTATTAGTTCCTTCTGCAAACAAATAAACAAAGTATTTGTTATTTTGCCATTTATCGTAACTCAACATATTTGTCTAACCTATAAAATACAGACCATGAAAAGTGTTCTGACCTGTATCACAGATGCTGTGCAGTGACAATGAAGTATCTGGAAACTGTTGAATCTTTTTTAGAGCTTGGTTCCTTGGCGTGAGAATTGCCCTCCCTCACATAGAAAATAATCATCGATGACCACAAGGCTCGGTCTGTCTGCAAACACCAATGCTGCCTTCTTGCTGCTACACCACAACCCGCTTTAAGCAAACTTGACTCCCTCCACCTCCCCTGCAGTTTTAATTAATTAACCAATGCACTATTAACGCTTAAGATATAAGTGAATTTTGAATGTTTCTATTAAAATATCTTCTGGTCTATCAAATGCTGTGTATCTGGCAAGGAAATGCTTTTACATTTTTGGGGGCTAAATAGGTTAAAGTAATACTACAGTGCAGATGACACAAGAGTTTGCAGTTTAATTCCAATTGGGCCATCAAAAATATACATTTTGAAAATTGTTTCAGTTAATTTAAGAATCAATTAAATGACTTGTGCTCCATTCTGCACAAACAGGATGTACACTAGTCTCATCTCTCTTGACGCTGCTGCCATCTTTTGGTGAGATACAGTGGGTTTTATGAATCACAAATAAAAGCTGAAATCACCAGGTTAAACTAACCAAATATTTGTTGAGCCGTTGAGATTTCATTAGTCATGCTAGGAGCAGCTCTATTGATGACAATGTTGGTCTGTTAGTGCACCACATACCGACTGGGGTTGCAAATTTCCCAGAATATTCAACGTGAGCATTTTCATGGGAATTAACGGGAATTTATATGAAATTAACGGGATATAATGTAAAACAGAAATATAGGTCATTTGCCGAAAGAAACAAAGCCTTTACTATAAATCATAAGAATGCAGTAGTCCTGCATCAGGTTTTGTTCAAAGTAAATTTGCAGCAAGGGAGCAGTGCTGCTGTGTTATACATGTGGGTGCTGGTGGATTTTCAGCCTACAGAAGGAATAAAAGTTATTTAAAAAGTACATAGGATATACCGTCAAGCCAGCATATTTTACACGGTAAAATGGGTTGTCAAAATTAAAAGCACAATTTATGGTGAGTCTGTAAGTTTCTGTCCATATGCGCATTACTTTCCTACGACCTATGGTCGGTTATCTTTAATACCAATGAAATAATTAATCATTTTCAACTGCATTTAAAAGAAGCAGACTCATTGTAGCAGCAGAGGGTTCAGAAAACAGTAAAGGGCCTTTTAGGAGATAAAGCATAAAGTAGGATAATATGTAATTTTACCAACAAAGTTAAAAAGGTCAGATTACTGAAAGAAGACATGACACACCAAGCATGCATTAGGCAGACATTTTGACTTGTCATAGTAGGAAAAGCACTTAATAACATTACTGATGGCTGCATTCCACTTTGAAGGTGTCATTCTTAATGTTATAAATTGTATCTGTGTTCTTTTTTACTGAGAAACAGGTTCATTTTAAACTTCTGGACTACATACATATGTTCACATTAAAAATAAAATGCATACATCATAGATATGACTTACACACATCTAATGTATTTTCATAGCATACGAAAATATGTTCAGTAGTAGTAAAACATTTATACATCTCATCTAGATAAATAACAACAAGACTGACCACTAAAACCATTCACAGATCAAAAGGTTTGCAGTCACATCAAAAATATTAGTGCATGTATCAAATACATGATGTATCGCTCTGATCAATATGCAGACACAAAAACCACCAACAGCACAGCTTAAAAACAAAATAAGGAATAAAGGTGACTGACAACCTGTAAATACAACATTGCAGAAAAAGCAACTTATTCAATCTCATAACTGTGTCCGTGGAGCCAGCACACAACAGCACCAATAGGAACTCCTGTGTTGCAGCAGCAGCAGCAACACAGCAAGCAGTTAAATCCACACAAACAGAGAAACATTCAGGAAATAAACGACAAGCAAATAAGAGACAGACAGACACACTGTGTGTATATGACTCACGTTATTTGACGTCGAACAGCCCCACAAAATAAGTAAATAAGGTAACTTTAACTTTCTTTAGTTTGCAGTGACGTCAGAATATGACTGGCGTTGCAATTTTAAGTCAGAGGCCCAATCGCAATGTCCTAAGGCCTCAAACCCTGAACCCTCAGGGACTTACTGACGTCACCTGTTAGTGGTTGAGTGTGAGAGGCTGTGAGGGCTTGAAATGGTGTAAATAGGAATGGGACAGCACTTTGCTGCAGCATATCACGTTACCAGGACAACGTCTAAAAATATTGTGTACATATGTGGGTCTTTATTTTATACTTTTTACTCCCTGATTTCTTCCAGGCTCTTTCCTCACGAGATGAGATGTCATTAAAATAATATATTTACTCGTTTTTGTCAAAACAGCATCAATAACTAAATTAAATGTCTGATGAATAAATCTTTTTAATATATATAGTCTCTGCTTGCATTCCTCTGATCTTATGTGTTTTCATGTCCCATCTTTAATCCTTAATGTTGTTGTAAATGTAATTTATCGGGCTGAACACCCACGTGCCATCCTCTTTGTTTACCTTTTTTTTACGGCTCCATGCTTCCATTGGTAACTGTTTAACATCACGTTGCTATGAATTGTGGGTAATTCCCTTGGGCAAAGTCTGCATCTAATGCTGACTTACGGTAAGGGTTCATAAAGGGCGCAAAATGTCTGCCAGAGACTCAAACACTCAACGATTTGACAATGGGACAGCCCTAAACCCTCACGGATTTAGCGGGAGCGCGCCTCAAAGTCCGTGAGTCCGTGAGGGTGGAGATTGGGATTGGGCCGTTTCTTTGTCCATTCACAGTTTCGCAGTAGTGTGCAGCCGCGATCTAATTGTTTGACATTCAACGTTTTTAATCAACTTCACCTGGCTTCTCCTCGGCTGACTTTGTTATGGGTGCAATACCATCTCTGACCACACGGACTGATATCCACTGGCTGTCACAACCCAGGGGGGCGCTGTTTCACTCATTTGAGGACACTAAAGAAAAATTGGGGGTGACAGTACTCTGACATTGGAATAAGAAATGTCTTTTATGTGACAGAGAAAATTATTATTATTTATAAACGACAGTAATTTTGCTGGGTGTGTCCCAAGGGAAGCTAAGCATGTTGGTACCAGAGCACTGACCCAAACAGTACAGCTTTATTGTACCAAATAAAGTTGAATACATGTAGTCAAATTATTCATTTTGGAAAAGCTTTGTAGTTGCAGAGATGTACATATTACTATAATTATACTGAATTGATCAACCACATTGAAATAAAGGTCAATGCTCTAATCATACATGATGCTGACAGCAGATCAAAGAAAATTCAAAGGATAAAATAACAATTTACAAAAACTCTGAAAAAACAAATTACTTATTCATATAATTAGTTTTAACCTTTGACTCTTTGGCTCACTTTCACAGAAGTTAATTCCATGTCCTCCAAGCAGAGTTTACTATGCCTCAGGAGGTATTTGATAAAAATTATCTTAGAATCCAGTTTGACAGAATAAGGAATATATTTGCCAACCATAATCTGAGCTAAGTTTAGTTTTTTAAAGAAATTATAGATATAAACAAAATGTTGCTTAAAGAAAAAAAGTTTGGTTGGAAATTACTTAAAGTCATTAAAAAAAGAAAAGTATACAATTTGCAAGTTGCAGAATGTTTTGTCAGTAACAGTGCGGACACCGTGGATAGAAAAATTAGGAAAAGAATCACAATCACATGTTGGACATACAGTTTTACAAAAAAATAAAATAAAATAAAATAATAATAATAATAATAATAATAATAATAATAATAATAATAAATAAATAAATAAATAAATAATAAAATAAAATAAAATAAAATAAAATAAAATAAAATAAAAATAAATATATATACACACACACACACACACACACACACACACACACACACACACACACACACACACACACCAGTCCTGGATATGTGACTAAAACACATTGGTCCTTGATCAATACTGCTGGAACAAATTATGTTGGAAATTATGTTATGTAAATAATTAATTTCAGACACAGACATGGAGGATTAGTATAGTTTCAATTGTAGTTTAATTTGAACATTCAACATAAGTATCAATTATCATCACTCACATATTCATGTTTTTTTTCAACCTAAGACCTGGAAAATGGAAATGGCTGACCTAAAAGTTTATTTCTATTGTCAAAAACAAATAACTTAGGTATTTGATTCTCTTCACAATGAAGAACTAAACCTTTAAAAGCAGGAAAAGAGAGGTTGAATACAGTTAGGAGAAGTGGGCAAAAGATAGAAGCTGAAAACATAACGGGAGCAAAGAATTAGAAAAAGGGAAGGGAAGAGTTGGTGATAATGAATGAAATTAGAGGAGACATCTTGGCCAGAGACACCAAGACATGAAGGCAGAGAAAAGCAGGGAGGGGAGAGGAAAGGTACGAAGAAAAGAAGTGAGAAGGAGGATCAGGTAGAAGGAAGAGAAGATGTGGGAAACTGTGACGTTGACAAAGATAATACTGATACGTCTCAAACCCGGATTTTTTCTTTTAGCTGTGAATTAACTGTAAAAGTGTGACAATACTTTGCACCTGTTGTAAACAAAGCAACAATGTATAAAGTAAACAATACAGTAGTAGTTACATTAAAGTCTTTTGCTATGCTTTTAATCATGTTAGTCATCTATAGGCAGTTAAAAACCGTATTTCAGCTGTGTTGTGGTACCTCGGCCCAAAACAGGGACTACGTTGCCTCACAGTGGGCAACTGAGTTGCTAATGTGGAGGTTTGCTGTGATCAGACTGGAGCACTCTGTCTTTTGGTCAATAACTGCAAGCCACTTTTTTAAACCTCCGTCCGACACTGTCAATGTGGAAATTTAAACATTAACACATTATCAAAAAGCTGCACCTTAAACTGAAAAGTTTTTTAAGTACATGCTCTGTGGATATATGTGTTTTGTCTGTATGCGCCTTTAAGCGCACCAAACAATCAGACTTGCATTTTACAATATTATCATATAACACACTGAATGCATCACACTTTTACACTGTAAGAGGAAAAATAAAAAAATGGGTTCTTGTTGATGCTGCAATTTCACATTAAACATGAGGCTAATATCAACAAATAATTCATACCAAATGTACCGTGACACATTTATGGCTTCTCTTGTTGTTGACCAAATTTAACTGTTTCAGTTTCTACACATTTCATAAGGCCGGCACACACAACCTGATCAGGAGACATGAGTATTTATTCATCATCAGCATCATTTTCTTTGGGAACTAAGAAAGGCCACCATATAATTTTGATTGTGTTGTCATGGAGACGTTCAACATTCAGTAGCAGTGGTTTACAATATTGCAGCAACATTTTTGGATTTAAAAATAAGTACACCAAGGCACTTGAAGTTGTATAAATCAACAATTCCCATCAATCATTTTGGACATACTTATCTGTTAAGGCAAATATATTTGACTTTGGCATAAAGGCTTTATTCAAAATGATCTTCCTGCCCAGTCAGAAAATCATCAGATGTTGAGTAGCCATTTAAAGAGCAACTGAAACGTGCTGAACATTTTGTTTTTGCTGTTTTTCCTCCAGTGGTTTAACATCTCGCCTCCCTGCCGTGATGTAGAAACGTACCCCAGGGTGCACCGTGACATCACTGCTGGAGGTGGTTACAGGTGCAGCAGAGCATACTTCTGACCACAAACAACTACAGCCAGCAGTGATGCACACCTGAAACGTTCAACCACAGGAGGCAGGGAAACACTTCTCTTCAGCATGGCATCAAGTTACTCTTTGTCAAAATGGGTGGTTTGATTAAAAATGGCTTCCTGTTTCCTGCCATGATCGAGGATTTCCTTTGTATCTGTTTTAAAACCAATTTTAAATCTCAGCAGCTAATAGGCATAGACTAAGCATGATGCTAAATTTACAGTATGGTTTCACTCTTGTCGATTTGAATGGGAATTCCTCACTTATAATGTTTAATTCTTAATGAATAGAAAATGTCTTCATGTCAAACCTCAAGTGGCTCCAAGTCTGGTGTGCAACAGCAAACTAAAGAATAACACAGCATAGAACAATGTGTTATACATCTCTGTGGAAAGAGTCTTTTATGGTTTCTCAAAGAACTCACATGTGAGGATGATGTCCATTATATAGTGAAGCAGGTTAGCTAGGCACATACAGTTCCCTTTTTCTCTCCAAGAAGGAGGCCATCAAAAGACTTCCACCTTTTCCTTGTTGTAGAATCAAGGGAGCTCTTCTCTCTCAGCCCTCCTCTCTCAGTGTCCAAAGCCTCCCACACATCAGCACTCACATTATCATGCAAATACACTTTGAAAATATAGAATTCGTTGGGTTAGGGTATATATTTATATAGATTTATACAAACATATAAATTCATATACTTTTAAGGAATGTTAATCTATTTTGCTGTGTATTTTTCCTCCTTAAAAAGGTACAAAATAACTTTCCATACTATGTAACACATTATATAATCAACACATAAAAAAAAAAAAACACAACTTATCAGTCCTTTTATCATCTTTTAGAAAAAAAAAATCCATAATAAAAATAAGTTCTATGTTTTTTCTCACTTATATCTTACAATATATTTTCTCTCTGTCAAAAAACACGCACACATGTCCCATTTTTGTTTTCCGTTTGTGGTTTCTCTCGGCAGCAATTTGGCAGCGGTCAAACTGAATGTGTAAAAAAAAAAAAAAGAAATCACATAATGATGGTGCTCATCAACGTGGAAAACATCTCAGAGCGACAGCCTCGTAGACGTGTAGAATTCACAAAATGGCAGCGGTGGGTGTTGCGAAACAAACTAACAAACGGTGCTGTTACAACGGGCACTTGGAGCAGCCGCACTCCAGCGCAGTTTCGATCTCCTCGGAGTACGAGGTGCCGTCGGTGCAGCGGAAAAGCGCCTTCCTCCTTCTGCTCTTGGTGACGCCGCAGCAAACACCTTGGGGTGCTGCTGCCTGGCAGGATCGGGGACAATCCATGCGGGGAATCTTGCTGGTGGACGTGCATGTTGTCATCGGGTGGTGGCGCTTCAGCAGCTCCCTCACCATCTCTCCTTGACATGTAAGCTCTGGACATTGACGGAGAAAGGACACAAGACGCACACGTTATAGGCTATGTACTGATATTTGTCAAGTCATGGCATAATCTCCACATCCTCTTCTCTTATTTTTCCATTTTACCTGTGTCACAGGTAGGCCCGGCGTACCCCGGCTGACAGTGGCAGACGGGCTCTCCTCCCTCTGACACGCGACACTCCCCGTGGCCACAGCGCTGGCCCCGGCAGGCTGGGGGCTCCTGCCGTCGATCACAGTACTGACCCTGGTAGCCTTCGTTGCACTGGCAACTGTAGGACTGACCCTTCGGCACACACAGACCGTGAACACATCTGGAGTGAGAGGAAGGAAAGAGGGCAGACAGGTTAGAGGAGGTGGGTTCTGTTGGGGCAGATGTCATGAACGTCTTTGTTTGATGTGTAAATGTGCGGCGACTACTGCAGCCGGACATTTACATACGCCCGTTTCTGCCCCGGTTTCTGCTGACTCGGCTTACCTGCTGTTCTGACAGGCGCTCGGTGCTGTCGTCTGGTCACACAGGGCCCCGCTGCGTCCCGGAGGACAATCGCACGTTACCCCCGTCTCTCCGCCCTCCCTGCACGCACCCTGAGCACACACACTGCAGGAATGACACCCTGCGAGAATGCCCTCAGCCTGGGGACAGAACGAGAAAATACCATCAAGGGAAGCAAGGGGCCTTTTACCGCGAGTACAAGAGAGCAGAGGGGGTGTAACCTGAACGTGATTGTGATGTTGCATGATATGTGCCCTAAAAATCTTTATTATATCAGTCAAAATGTTTTCTACTGTTTGTCGCTTGTATTATGAAAATAACCTCAACTGTAAATGTTGAGGTTATGATTTTAAAAAAGCACCAATAGATAATATTTCTCAGTATGGCTCTAAAGGCTGCTGCATAGCTAATTCAAAGCCAGGCTCAGATCCTCCCCATGTCATTACCTTGCCCTCGACCCCTTGCAGACGTGCTCCTCCTGCGGCTCTGTAACTCAGGTCTTGAAGCTCCCCGTTGATTCGGACATTGTGGATGCATCCGTTAAAAGTCTGAGGGGAACGCTCAGGGCCGGGTCGTAGACCTGAGGCCACCACCTGAGATGGTACTCCTGGGAAACGGAAGAGAACAAGACAGGAAGTTATATAAAAAGAAAAATGTAAGAAAAAAAAAGAGCAATGAGAGTTGAAAGATAAATGGGATAAAAAATTGGGAAGAAAAAAAGAGAAACAGAGAAAAAACAAAGCCAATTTAAAGGCGGAATGCTCGATACACTTCACTCATCTCTCATTTCATTCTTGATAGATTCAGTAAAATACAATTTCCCAGTGAGAATACGGCGTTATAGCTCTTACTATTGCACAACAACATTATGTTTCTTTCTTGTACTTGAGAAAAAAGGCTGACTGTTCTCAGGGGCGCGTCTTGCCCTTTTTTTCTGGGAAAAGTTGAACAAAAACAGTTCTCCATCTCTTCACCACATCCTTTGCTGGGACTTTGTCTGTGTGTGGCTATTTGCATGTTGTGGGTGTATTTGTATGCACCCATGCATTGCAAACATGCGATCACGACCACAAAAAGGCAGTAAAGGCCAGTGAAAAGTATCATCTGCATGTTCAGAACATGTGTCCTTGAATGTGTGTATATGTATAAACGGGTGTGCGTACCTCCTATGTAAAGCTGGGTGTTGTGGTCGACGGAGGGCTGGCGTGCCAGCTTGCCCAGGCTCTTGGGGGCCCCGTTATCCACCACCAGGCTCAGGGAACGGTTCTGAATCAAAAGCTCAACCGCGTGGAAGAGCCCGTCATTCACCGACTCAACGCTGTAACACACACACACACACACACACACACACACACACACACACACACACACACACACACACACACACACACGCGCACACACAGAGAAAAAAAGAAAGGAGGGATTTTCAGTATGGTTCCTATTATGATAAATTACTGTTGAATTCTACACCAGACAGGAGAATTAGAGAGGAAAAAAACACGATAGAGCAAACTGGAAGTGCCGGACACAAAACAGACTCCAAACCTTTTCAAGTCAAACATTTTTTTTCTTTGTTTTGTTGTGTTTGCAAATCGACCAAACCAAATGAAAAAGAAATGAGGGAAATCTATGTTGAAATGCTATTCTCAGACATAAAACAGACTGAATACATCCTCGTTGCAGTGCTCTTTTAAGAGAGATCATATTGTGCTCTTGATCGATCTAGGCTACGGTTTGTTAACATAGGGGTTGAGGGCCAGAATGGGTCCCCTAGCAGCACTCAGTCTTGCGTATTCAAATGGCCTGGAGCCTTGGTGTGAGACTAAATTTATATAATTCAATGGCCAGCCTCAACCACTTAAAACCTTTGTGTTAAAGAAAGAGGCTCTCTTAATACAGCGCTGATATTTTTTGGTGTACATTTTTTTCCACCAAAGAGGAGCCTCGTCATGACCTTTCGCACCATGTCTGACCCTGGGAAAAAAAAAGTGTGTGTGTGTTTGTGATAATGTGTGTCTCTAAGATTCCCCACTAAGTGGTTTTTCTCTGGAGGGGAGACAGACAGCTATAGAGACAGTGGTTTGGCACAGCCGAAAGACGGAGAGAGAGCGGGAGTGAGAGACTGAGAGGGGAAGAGAGGTAGATGGTGGGCTGGTAAAGCTGACTGTGCTTCCGTTCACCCAAGTTATTCCTTCCCTGAACCCAGAGAAAACCAGCAGAACATAAAAAATAAAAAAAAACACAAAAGAACAAGTGAAGCCACTCTTTCTGTTGGTGGTCTGCTTCAGACTCCCACAGCTAAACATCAAGACAATACATCTCTTTGTCTGCAGCCATTCATCGGCTAACTAGCTAAGGAGCCTCAAGTGAGCTTCGATTGACGGTTGTTTATAGAGCGTTCAGATTACAGTGATGTTACATTAACAGCCAATGGAGCAGGGTTGTGAGTTCTGGAGGCGGGCCAGTGGGACTTCCACAGAAAATGCTGATCATACAAAAGGAGAAACACAGGAAACGGAGCAGATGCAGTAACATTAGATGGAGGCGAAGAGTATGATGGTAAAGAAGTAGAATAAGAACAGGATGGAGATGAAGAAGACAAATTGAAAAATGGGACTGAATATGAAAAGAAAAAAAATGAAATACAGAAAAATCTTATTCCACCAGCTGTAAATAATCAACTGTGCATGTGCATATATATATATATATATACATCTTACACGGCTTTAGATATATAGCAGTAAGGAGGGTTTACAACATATTCAAGAACATTACTGATCTACTTTATTATTAATTACTGATTTACATTAATTTATACTTTGTCCTACACTGTGCCATGTTTGACTTCTAATACAAAAATGAATAAGATACAAGTTTAGAATCAGATTACTTTATGAACAGAAAATGCAAATCTGAAATTCTTCGAAACCATTTATGCAATAAAAAAAAAGAAAACTGTTCTTCTGGACATCGATCTAGTTCAGCATTGATCTGATGGTTTCTAAAATAAGAGCTCCTACTTCACTGCAGACCCAACACAGACACATACATGGTTTCCATTAGAAGGCGTGTAATTTAATCATGGTCTCAAACAGGCAAAATGATGGTCTGCTAGCCTGAAAGATTAGCTATCTCTCTCACTCCCCTTCTTTCTATCCTATCTTCAATTTGTATTTCCTCTCTCGCTCCTGCCTTTTCTCTACTCTCCATACATGTCCTATCCTCCTCTTCTTTCCTTTCTTTCTCCACTTCCCTTCCCTCATCTTCTTCCTCCTCCCTGGTTTTTCCTGGAATCACCTCTTCTTCTCTTTTTTTCTGTGCTCTTCCCTCCTTTCCTTCTCCTACAACAGTCCTTTCTACCCACTTTACTTCCCTAAGGTTCCTGCACTTTCACTCTAGAAGCACTCCATCCTTTTTTTAAATGTGTCCAAGTGTCTGGGAAGTGAAATAAAGAAGCAGCTCACACCGCTGAGGACGTTCTCAAAATGATCTTGAGCACTAGTTTGAACCTCATTCACTCATTTTGGCACATTTTGCACAAACACACACACACACACACACGCGCAAACACCCTCTTTCTGAGCTGTGAACCTGCAGTGACATCAAAAGTCCACCGGGTGGCAGTAGATGACCGATGGTCAAAACTTCCCCCTCAGAGTAGTTGCCAGACCTGCAGGGACTGAGTGTGAGAGTGTGAGTGTGTGTGTGTGTGTGTGCGTGTGTGCGTGCTAGTGTGTACGCGCCCATGTTATCAGGCTTCATCAGTGTTTTGACAAATTGATGTTTTCCAGAACCGCACTGAGACGTGTTTGTGTGTGATTGTACCTTTAACAAATATACAAATATAATGTAATAAGTATATGTATTTAGTAAATGCTGTGCATTTCTTCTCTTTTGATCAATATATCTGTGTGTGTGTGTGTGTGTGTGTGTGTGTGTGTGTGTGTATTTTCAGGTTCTTTGAAGTTTAGCTGTTTTGGCCTGTGTTTTGATAAAAAGGCAGCCCATTATGGAATTCAATAAAAAACAAACACACAGCCGTAGCAGATTTCCACTGCCTCTCTCTCTCTTCCTCTCATCGTGTTTCACCCAAACCCACAAGGGACGTCAATTTCCTGTCAGTCCAGAATCAAATACACCCTGAATGAGTGCATACACACACAAATAAACTTCCTAAAAAAAAATAAACTGGCTTGTTTTTAATATAACTGAATCACATGCAAACACAGAAGTAATTACAGGTTTTTGACTGTATCTCAAACTGATAAAAATATTTGGATAAGAAACAACGACACAGATCCACTTACACTGTCAAATCTAATTAGGCACCATTATCATTTACTTACAGTATTTCTTAACCACATTTGCAATGTGTGTGTTCGTGAACATTAATATGTCTGTAAGTGTCTGTTTGTCCGTCTGTATGTGTGCACATGCATTTGCAGTCTTTACGTGCATGTGTGTCCGTATGTTTGAGTCAGTTTTGTATGGATGTGCATGTTTGTGTGTATGATTTCATGTGTCAGAGAGAGAGTGTGTGTGTGTGTGTGTGTGTGTGTGTGTGTGTGTGTGTGTGTGTGTGTGTGTGTGTTTAGCAGCCCAATCTGATTAAGATGATGCTCAGCAGACAGACAACCCAGTCCCATATTGCCGTGGTAACCTCAATTAGTCATTTCTGAGACGGCAGCTGCTCAACGACGAGCTCCTTCACGGTTTTCCTTCTTTTTTTCAGCTTTCATAAAAGCAGGCCGGCCGGTTCAGATGAAATTTGTACTTTTCAGAAGGGGATCCGTCGGGTTTTGATGCAGACCGCCAGGAATGAGTGCACATTGTTTCAGGCCTATAAGGTTTCAGTATTAGAATGTTTGAATTGCCTCTGAGTGTTTTAAAACTATAATGTTCAAGGATCATCTGTTTGTTTTAACCACAGCTCCGCAGTTCTTAAGAGTTAGATTCAGGTCAGAGATTAGGTGACTTTACTCATCTAAATTTGGGCATAAAATCATTTGTATGACCTGTTTCAAACTAAAAACTGTATGTACAAATTGTATGATTGTGACTCAGTATGTATCAATATACATACCGTATCTTATTTATTTTAGATGCCAAAACATCCGGAGGAACTGGGTTCATTTGTTGGAGTGTATGGAGAGTGGCTATACACTATGAGTACAGCTGTACAATGTTATGAAAACCAATATAACAGCCCTGCGACAAACCCTCCTAAGTGTTGATTCACCTTTGTAGTGCTTCTATCATCATTTATCGTTTTAGTATCTTTGGACCTAGAACTAATTTTACTTTAATTCTTAGCTGGTTTACTTTTCGCTTCTTGTATGCAACCCTTCTGCACTGTAAACGTTGTCTCCTTTGAGGGCATGTAGGGGATCATGCCATCCCTCAGAACCAGTAGCGGGCCGTCAGGGCCAGCAAGACCTTCTCTGCTGGCCTAAACATCATCAGAATATAAATTTAATTTTTATATATTCTTTCCACAAATATGTATTACATTATTCCCCATAGTCTATTCTCTTCATTTCATAGCTTTTCTCTTGGTTGTGCTGCTTCCAGCCTCAGGTCGAGAGCGGGGGGCTGGCCTTTACGTTAGAGGTTTTATCCAATCATATTTCAGCTGTCATGTGTTGCTAGGGAACAAGAAATCTGCCCTTAGGCCTTCAGAATCAACAGTGCTGGCGTCTGTAGCTTAAAGTTAACGGAATCTAAACTGTGGTGTTAACCAATCAGATTTCGAGTAGGCGACACCGGGGCCAGCATGCAGGCGTACAATGACATCAGCACGGGCACGTCTTTTGATTGGATGCGCACTGGTGAGAGGCGGAGCTAGCAACCTGACCCTATGGCGACCTGAACGAGCTAGCGTTAATTCGTGTAGATAGATATAGAAGCGTTGTGTTTGTGTTATTTTTTTAACCCACAATGGCTGATGGAGGAGAAGAGATAGATTTGGTCGCAGAAATACAAACAACGCCATTTTCAAGACGGACTACGCTATGTTAAGGTGATGCAACGCCTAGTTATAATGCGTTTATGTCTAAATGTATAGTTTCTAGAGCCATGGCGTCATAATGATGGTATTAAGAGGTGGATTCATTCACGGAGGACTGTGTAGGACATCACTGAAGGCCTAGGTGTGAAATGCACGGCCCGCTACTGCTCAGAACCCCAAACCCTTCAGCACGGGCATCTCAACAGATCGTCTTAACAGCACATGATCCCTCACTGGCTTCCCACCCTTTCAGACTGCTAAATGGAAGCACTGCGACCCTAAAGTTACAGCACCTGACCCTTAGTATTCCCTCTTTCTCTTCTTCTGTCCAACCATCCATCATCGTCCCTCTTCAACCTACTTCTGTCTTTTACTGTCTCCTTTCTGTCCATCCATCCACTGATCACTTCCACTGCCTCTACCCTTCTGTATCATCCAGTTCTCCTTCCATGTAACCGCCCCTCCCTCTGTTGCTCGCTGATGAATAACAGTAGATGTGTTCTCTTTGACCTGATGGGAGATTAGTGCGTCATTAGTAAAGGGCAACACATTAATACACAACAAACACACACTCTCCCACACACATGTTCATTTAACACCGGGCATGCATAACCACCCTCATCTGTTGCTAATGACAGCAGTGAAGGATTTGTAAACCTTCTCATATCGCTCCTTCTGTCACTCTCGCTCTCTCTCTCTCTCTCTCTCTCTCTCTCTCTCTCTCTCTCTCTCTCTCTCTCTCTCTCCCCCTTTGTCTTTTCCCTACAAATCCAAAGCTCACCCACTTGTACACTTTTGTAAATTTTTATTTTCATTCCTTCTGCTTCCCACCCCTGCATCTTTTTAGGCATTTGAGATTTCCCTCCTTTTTTTGCACTCCTCTATCACTTTTTTTCACTTTGTATTTTCTAATTCAATTTCTCTGTTTCACTGCAGGTTGTACCTCCTGTCCAGATGTCATCCAGTCAAAGGTATGCAACAATCGAAGACTCACACACAACCGAATCTTAACGTCAAAGCCAATTCTTAACTTTCAAAGCTGAGGTGACTAACTAAGTAACCATATTACCAGGATTAGTTTTACATGGTCTGGCCACCACTGCTAGATTCCAGCTCGTTGTCAAAAACTGGCTTGAACGTGATGCTCTTCCTGGCTCTCTGGTTTCTACACAAGATAACCAACCCAGGGGTCGCTCAGAAACATCCCAGGGACTGGCGCCGATACCTGGCCCTCAGTTGTACAACTGCAGTAACTGTGCGAACAGAGCCATGTTCGGGCTCTGCCAGAATTTGCTGTGCTCAGATTGTGGTGGTTAAATAGTTACGCCATCCTGGACAGTATCAGTTGAATGGTGGCAGGACGTCCCTGCTGTGTCTGCATGGCCATGCGGTTTAAGTCAGAATTAGCGCGGATAAGATAGGCCATTTGCAACGCTCAGACTCATGAAATCAAAAGATGGCACATACAAAGGAATACATAGAGGCTTGTGGTAAAATGAGCCCCAGGCCTGGAGCTGGGCCGCGTCTCCTTCCAGATTGCTAACCCTAAACATAACATCGAGACAGTGTTTACTTAGTGCTTAGCATTGTGCTCAGACTTGATTTGGTTCTTTGGGTCACTGTTTCTTTCTCTCGCTTCCAATCTTCATTTTTCTCTGCCTCCTCTTACGTTACGCTCTCTTGTCTCTCCGTTTTTGTCTTCCAGTTTAAGGCTTTCTTTATCTTATCTTTATCTCTCAGTCAAGCTTTCCTTTTTCGCTACTGTACAATTTCTTTGTCCCTTTCTCTCTTCACCTGTCTCTCTTTTACGCTTTCTTTCTCTGCTTCTGACAGTTTTTCTTCCACTCTGCCTGCCTGTCTCCCTCTCAGGCGTGGCCCGTGTCAAGTTAACAACACCAGACAAGGATAATTCCCTGACTCACTCTGTGGTTTACTTTTCCCCTCTGCTCTTCCCCCTCTTTCACTCCATCCCTCTTGTCATCCCTCACTCCTCTTTCATCCATCCTCCAATTCAAGCGTGTCTCATGGTCTTTTTTATTTAGCTCTGTTTCTATCCATCTGTTTTATCCCTCTTGCATCCTCCTCTGGTGGGCAACTTATTCCACCCAGTTATCTCTTTGTCCTGTTGTCTTCTATTTCTCTCCTGCCTTCCACCCAGCATCAGTCCATCCATCTGTCTTTCTGGCTATCTCTCTATCTATGTCTGCCTCTCAACGGATCAATCTGTCTTTCTATGCATCCAGACGTCCCTCCGACTGTCCTCTTCTCTCTCCTACTCAACCTTTTCAACCCAGTCTCCGCCCCTCCCCATCTGTGCCAGGTAATTAGATTAACCCCATCATTTCATTCTTTCATTCCTTCCTCTCTAACCATCCCTTCCCTCGTCCTCCTCTTGCCTTTCCACAATGCGTCATGTATTGTGAAACACTAGCACATATTCCGGTTAACGTCATATTTGGGATAAGTTATAGGTGGTTTCTACTCATCTAACCACCCAGAATACAAACCACCATTCGTGTGAAGAAACAGAAATGGAATGTGGATGAAGGGCAAAAAATGACAGTAATCTATACGGAGTGAAAAGTTGTTGTTATGGTCAACAAGACTCTTGGCATATATCCGCTGAAGTCTCCTTGAGCAGGTGATGGTCTCTACCAGCTCCAGGGCTCTACAGCTGACCCTGTGCTCACCTACAGGGTTCACTAAAGCGTCACATTATTATTACAATTAAGCTATTTGTAAGCATCAGTTTATCAATGGTCAGGGAAGACAGGATACAGAGTTCACATTCACCAACACAATGCTACACAACTAAATAACCTTCACACATGATGTAGATGAACTTGGTGTAACTTTTAAAATCGGACTATGCTGCAGCGGGTGTGGAAGAAAGGAAGTTTCTATGAATACATGTGACAGCAGAGGCATAACAATAGATCTCATGAGCAAACTGAAACAATGCTGAGCTTGTCATCACACGACAACACTAGCAGCTTCACTGTCGAAGTGCAATGCTCAAAAACCTGTGAATGCTGACACCATGTTCAGTGGAAAATAAATCATCCCGTCCAACTAAATCCCAAATTATACTTTTCGCCTCCATATGGTACCTACTGACTGCAGAGTCAACGTAGACCGTCCGATTGCAGCCCAAAATGTATGACCGAGCAGACTGTATGCGTGGCGACAAATGTGAACCAAACCTATAATAAACAGAACCACATGGGTGTCCGCTGTCCGTGTTGGCGTATGACAGGCCATTAACAGTTTAACACCTTGCATTAAACTGTTACCACCATGCAAAGACTACATTCCTCCCATCCTCATTTCTCCGCTGAATGTTATAAGAGAAGTGAACTTGATTGAAATGTATTAATTGTAATTTATACGAAAGCCTGACTCAACTCGCATATTCAGAGGAAATCAACGCGGCATGTCTGTTTGTCTAATTATGACAAACAAGTAAAATATTGCAGAATAAGCCAAAGTCAAGTAGGATAATCTAAAATATATGCACATTTTCCTGTGGGTACAAATCCTGATACTGCACATACAAAAAATGAGAGGGTTTAAATGAATCATGATTGAAATGCCTGATGCAGTAATAATCTTGCCATTGAAGTAGTAAATTGTGGCTTCAATTTTCTTCTCCTGCAGCTACTTGCAGGATTTATAATATAACATAGCGTCCTAATCCTAAAGTAAAATGTCTTATGAACCGGTTGCATATTATCGTCAGAGGCAGTGAGGCTACCAGCATCTCCTCCTCCTGTGACCTTGTCTCTATCTGCAGAGACAAAAGAACAGAGCAAGAGCCAAAACCACAAAGCCAGACGTCAAATGCTTTAAAAAAAAATCGCTGATCGAAATACAAAGAATGAAGAATGGTGAGTAAATTAGAAAGCAATAAGACCTCTACCTCATTTCTCATCCTTCCTCTCTCCAGCTTCCTTCTCTCTCTCCTTTAATTCATCCAATTACACTAGCATCTGTCTCGCTCTCTCTCTCTGCCTTCATTTGCAGTTGGCATATTTTACCCTGCGATCATTCAAAACTGGTACAGAAAGCATTTTCAATATTTATATAATACTGTAAAATGTATTTTCATACTTTGGTATAATTGCCCTAAAGAATGAGACCTTGGTCAAGATGATTGGTAGCCTCTGTCTCACACCGGTGGTATTGTTGGGTCTTTTTCAAGTTTTTTTGTGTTCCTTTCCATGCTGGACGAAATGTTGGAAGTTATTTTTCCTTTCCTTTAACACCTTTCATTATCTGCCACTGCGAGAAATTCTAGAAATATCAGCTCTATTTGGATTGGCATTGCAGTGCCCACTCCCTGCCTTGTGCAATAAAACTCCTCTTTGACATTAAGTGTTATAGTAATGTGGATACAGTATATGATATTATATTCCACTGCATGTATCTTTCTAACACACTATACATCACATATCATCTTGCCAGTAGTCCTCAACGATAATGAAATATTGCTGCTGATGTGTGTTGAATGTTATCAAGTGTTTTGTATGTTTTGCACTGTTGTCTGTTCGTGCGTTGCAAACTGAACATATATATGGGATTGCATCTTGTATCATATATCCCTCTCACATCTCTCTTCCTCGTTCCTCCTGCCACAGACCGTAACGACAGAGCAGCAGCCAGAATCAATAAGTGCCAATCAGCACCAGACAAAGATGGACACGGACTCTCTCTCTCTCTCTCTCTCTCTCTCTCTCTCTCTCTCTCTCTCTCTCTGTAAAATCGGGCCTTCGTTTCTCTTTCCTTTATCTATGTCAAACCCTCCCTCCTGCTTTTGACCTCCGTCAATCCACCCTTCAGTCAGCTTGGCGTGCTCCTCTAAAATGGCGAGGACAGAGAGTCAATAAGGCGAAACACACATTCATACTGCAAAGTGTATACAGTATGCTGTGAATGTGTATTATTATGTCAACTAACCCTTTTATTATAGCCACCTTTTACCAGAAAAACATGTTTATAGTAGTTTGTGAGGTGTGTTCGAACGGAAACCATGATAATAACATTATGTATAATTACATTTTATGTTATGACAAAAGGCTGCTGATTGCATTTTTGTTGTTGTCTTGAATTACCCCATGACCCCTCAGGCTCATATCTATAATAATTGTTTGTCCCCGCATCAAATGGCTTATGATTCAGTACAACTTGTGTTACTCAAAACTCTACGTTCCTTCTTGTTTGAAGAAGATACAATGACTTTGATATTTGAAAACTGAAAAGTGGACGCCAGAAAAAGTTGCGGCAGCACCTTCATTATTTTTCAACTTAAACGCTATTTTCCCATGTTTTTGTGTCTGTTATTATAAGTGTCTTATTGACATTATGGAAGGGAGCCTACAGAGTAATACAACTTTTTTCTTTACCTTTCACTTGATCCGGTCTGTCTGTTTGCTCAGAGAAGTCTCTTTCAGAAATCTCAGCCACATTGTTGAAATCAGCTAAATATTCAGGCATGAGAAATATTTTGGATAACCCGAAGCTATGCTTTCTGTACTCTGACAACACCGGCACTCCTTTCTCAAATGACACAATAACAAACAGACCGGCTCAAGTGAAAAGTAAAGAAAACACTTTTATTTCTCTGTATAGGGTTCTTTACATAATGTTGTCAGACACTTATAATAACAATCTGAGCCCGTCAGTGACAAGAACAAGCACTTTTAGTGGACGCACATTGACGGTGAGGAATTGCCTCGAGCGATTACATTGCAGCCGTCTGCAGCGTTACCCCTCAGTGCTGGACCAATTTCAAAAATCGTTGCCCCCATAAGTCACTTAGACTCAAAAACATGGGAACATATTGGGTAATTTATTGCACATGTTGTATGGTTTTTGCATTGAAGGTTTATTTTGGTCTTTTTTGTGTTTGTATGTCTTGCCACATGCTGTAATACATCTGCATATGTTTCATAAAAACTCGAATTGGCTTCTGCTACAAGAAACTACTGAAAACATTATCGTGGTCTTTTCCTGGATTACCATCACTGTTTCCTTAGCTTACTTCTCTATGTCTCCACCTGTGACACTGTGAATGTAGTTTATCATATAATATCCACGGTGCTACACAGACTGAATGAGCTTTTGTTTCCAGTGTTTGAAGTTTTAATTGGAGGATTTTACTCAGGGACATGAATGTCTAGTCAGGATTGTAAAGGAATCTTTCTGAGTTCATGTTTGTTTCTAGAGGGAAGTGCTCAGAGATGTATCTGCTACCGTGTGTGTGTGTGTGTGTGTGTGTGTGTGTGTGCGTGTGTAAGAAAGAATATGCTGGTGGATTTGTGTGCCCATGGCCAGATCAGCACCTACTGAAAAGTGCTTAAAGCGCTGTAAATAAAAACCTCAGATCCTTGAAACCTTTAGTTTTCGGTGTGTGTGTGTGTACTTTTTGTATTCAGAAGTCCCCTTGCACTACCATAAACCTCTGTAAAACTTGAATTTTGTAAATGTTATAAAGTACAGTCGCTTCATTCAGTGGATACAAAAAGGTGATTTAAATGTGTGCGAGAGAATTAATGTGAATCTTTAACCCATGTTGAACCCGAGCAGTATTTGAATTCTTCAGTGTTTTCTACACACTTTCCTCTGTGAATGTGTGTATGTGCTTTTTGATTTCCTAAGTGCACTTAACCTACCTTGAACCCCTGTATCATCTGAACTCATTGCAAAATATAGCTTTCATTTAATTAAAAAAGCATAAATAAATCACTAGAAATGAATGTGCATGTATTATTGAGAGGAAAGTAATACGAGTGTGTATATAAATGAGTTAACAAGAGTGATTGTGTGGGATTTTAAAACCTAAACCGTGTTTAAACTAGACCTTTCAACATATTACACTATTTGTATATGGAATATCATTCTTCAATGTAGACGATAAGAAAGTGAGAGAGTGCTTTTCTCTGTGTGTGGCCTACCTATACACGGTGGTGGGTGGGTAGTTGGCGATGTCGTAGATGAGTCTTATGTGTCCCTGGTACAGCTCCAGAGCCAGAGGGTCGTGGTCCTCCTTGTACAATAGAATACCGTTGTCTTTATCTGTAGCCACCTGGAGAGACAGGAGAGGTCGGATAAGATAAATATTTTACGACAATGGGTGATGTACTGTATATCAGGTCTATATCAGACTGTGGACCTCCCCTCAGACAAAGTTTGGAAAATCCCCCCTTAAATTGAATACTTAGTTTTCGCTCAATTATTGGACGCCTATGGGATCATGACGATGTTATTTGATCCCATAGACACTCAACAATTCAGCCAAGATGGCCAAATATTGCTGTTTGACATAAATGCAGACTACACCAAATGAATAAAAAACGTCTGTGCCTCAGGCATTTATTAGTTTCACACTCTAGGAAAGCGGGAAAAACAGTCAAATTCCACAAAACTACTGCATTTCTGATTTCTTGAACCAAATCACACACGATTAGAGTATTCTACGTGATCTTTTTTGATAACTAATGTAATAACTATTGCAATAGTCTTTCACTTCCATTCACTGAGCCTTCATTGAAACTGTTTGGACCCACTTTGAAAACATAACTATGGCAACACAGCAGAAAAGAAATCCTCTAATATTGGTTGTGAGATTTGACAAACACAATTAGGATTGGCAATGTACAGAGTATGTGTTACTTTAATTGTCTAATTTAGTCATTTGGCAGATAATTATGGTTTCACGACAGCACACTTTTTAAGATGAAACCCAACACAAATCTAGTTAATTGAAGCAAAAGTGAGGGTTAAGCCTCACCTGCTGCTGGGCAGACGCAGCATTGCAGCCTGAGTTAAGCATAGCTTTAGTTCATTACATCATCCAAGTAAAAGTAATTCATATAAATTTAGCTATTAAGGACATAATTGCACATAAATGCACTAATTAAAAGTAATTATGTTATGTTTTCAGCGGCTGCAAACCATTACGCTTCATCACTTTCCTTCTCACATTGCTGGTATACTTTGTTATGCTACAAGTGAACTGACTGACTGATTTCGACAACTTATTAGTGACTTTTTGTTTGGCTTTGGCTGTCAAAGCCTTGTAAAATCTACACAGCTTCTCAGACCTCGCAAAGCACCAACATGTAAACAAGCTTTTCTTTAGTAAATTAATGATAATTTCGATCAAATTCAAGGTGGTATGTCACCGCTAAAGAACTATGTGAAAATGAGGAGAAAATGTAAATTCCGCCACACACGTCCCTAAACAATGTCACCCCCCACCCCCACCCCTCCCCCTCCTCATACAGATACACTTGACATGTCACACTTGCTCGCATGCGCCGCTAAGCACTAACTAACTAGCAAGTGGAAATGGGGCCATGGGGCCAAGCACTTAACACTCTGGCTTCAATGGAGCATAGCCAAGTCAACACCTGCTAACAAGCTGCTGGAGAAAAGACGAGATCGAGGCAGAGCAAAGAGAGAAAAGGAGGGAGAAATGTAGAGAACAGAAGAGAGAGAGGGGGATGGAATAGGAAAGTCAGATATAAAAAAGTGGGTGAAGAGAAAACTGGTATGCAGACAGAAAGAAAAGAGAAAAAGTGTTGAAGAAAAAACAACAACCATCCAGTGATTTATGAAGTGCTGTGGCCCTTTCATTCTTTTCTCTCTCCTGCCTCAGGGCCTCTTGGTAGAGTTTTAACCACCTTGGCACTGACATAGAAAGCTCCTGGCAGGAACGCAGAAGCACACACACACACACACGCACACGCACACGCACATGCACGCACGCACGCACGCATGCATTCAGATCCAAGCAGGTGGTAAATATCAATTAGACTGCCCTCCTTTTCTTGTTTCTCTTTCGTTCACTTACACTCTCATTTACAAAAAGGAGGATTTCAAAAATATTTCTCTATATGTATCTCAGGTGTCCAACATGTATGGTCTGTGTGAATGAGTGTCTGTGTGTGTGTGCATGGAAACAGAGGGTGTAGCAGATGTTTGCTTTGCTTCGTCGGCACTAAGTCGTGCAACTCTATAGGTTTAATTTGAGCAGCTCTATTTTAAGCAGCCCATAAATGTTTTCCATATAGTGCAGCAGAATTTGGCTTTTGTACTTGTAAACGTTGACATACTTTAAAAGATAGTTTTTTTTTTATTCTTAAGCAAAGCAGACTACATTACAATACATTTTCTATTAATACCTGCATGACTGCAGGATTTTTACAGAAACAAAACTCTGTTAGCAGAGGTCAAAGGTCGTAACGTTACCTGTAATGAAATATGCGCCGTGGGACGGAGCTTCGCGCTTGGCAGCTCCACGTATCCATCCCGACCCAGGAAGTGAACAGTAGCCGTCTTGTCACATTTATTGCCGTAGAAACCGGGCATGCAGCGGCAGACGGGCTCCCCGGCAACCACCAGGCACTGGGCGCCGTTCTGGCAGTCTGATTGGTCGCAGGGGCTGGTCTGCAGCAAGATCATTGGTGGAGGGTTCTCACAGAACAGCCCGCTGAGAGAGGAGTGGATTACACAGAAGATAACTTATTCATAGAGTTTTAATGAGGTGATTTGCTGTGTCCGTATCCTATGATAAAACTTGTTTAGTTCTTGCTCTGTATTTTGAATTACATTTGGAGATTACATTGGTGAAACTGGAACGGTAATGGTCCTGAAGGAAGTGGACATCTCTTATCAGCATGACACGGCGAACCGATTCTGTGTATGTAATTGTTTTCTCCTGCACCTTGTTGTACCTTTGAAAGTCTGAACCTTTCTTTGAGTTTCCTCTTTTTGCCCATGGAGGATCTGTCTGCTTTATCTATTTGTTTCCTGCATACCTGTAACTTCCTCTCTCTTTCTCCCCCCTTTGCTCTCTCTGTCCCTTCTGATGAATTTGTCTCTCTCTGCTATAATTAACCACATGGAGCTGCATCTGCTGCAGACACACACACACACACACACACACACACACACACACACACACACATGCACACACACAGTGGGTCAAGACAGTCAAGTGTCTGATTATGGAGCTCCATCTGTGTCTCCTCCCAGTCTGGCCCTGCAGTGTGTCACCGTGTTTGTGTCTGTTGCCGCTGTTTGCCGCATTCATGGTGCGTTTCCACGACTCTCACCTGAAACCCTCTTTGCAGACGCAGGTATAGCCGTTGACAGCGTCCACACACTCCGCTCCGTGTTGACACTTATTCTCCAGGCAGTCATTATAGTCCTGCTCACAGTGTTGGCCAACATAGCCCGGTAAACACTCGCACCTAAAGTGACATGGAAATATATAGATGGGATTACTGTGTGTGTGAGCAACGGGCTTAGCCTCATGATTACAGATGCCTTACTGTACAAAGAGTACAGTACAGTTCTATTCACCAAATTCCTTTTGGATAAGTTACATTTTAAACTTGTGAATGATTGAATGAATTAGATAAGAAGTTATACAGTTAAAGACTCTTCTTTGGCTCTAGAAGCTGCCTAAGTTGACAAAAAAAAGCACAAACAAAGGTAGATTTCCCTTGATTAGAGAATGAGGTAAATGGCTAAATTATAAAATGTATAAAGACAGAATTTTTATATAAAGTATACTTGAGTGGGCTGCAGTGCACGGATGCACATGTATAAATTGTAGTTAAAGTGTACTCCATGGCCCAAGAAACATAACGATGTAACCTCAGCAAATATCTAAACTTTCCAAGATAGTTTTAGTTTTAGTTTGATGACAAAACATTTATTCATTTCTATGGTTTATGAAAAGCTATGTTAAGCTGAAAGGTTATAGAATACATATAAAGGTTAAAGCATCCACAAAGTTTGAGGCACATAGTTTTACAACAGAAAAAAAAGTAGTAAAGGCAAAAATACTGGCGAGAGGATGGTGATGTGTTACAAATGTACACAAATGTCAGCCAACTTTACAGAGATGATAATATCAGTCCAATGATTGCATGTATTTGTGGAAGAGTTATTTAACAAACCCTCCAATGAACTACAGTGTAACCTAGCATTGTGTCATGTGTTTCCCTCTGTCTTTTCGTGTGTGTCTGTCTGGTTGTGTATTTGTCTAATCAAGATCTAATGTCCCGGGGCAGCGATGACTGCTCAGATTCTCCTCGTTTCCCAAAAAAGTCAGCTTTTAACATTTTGACCCGGCTGCTCCTGTCACTTTGTTGTCACTTTCTGTGATGTGACCTCTGACCCCTGTAAGTGCTGACCTCCGGCGAAGCTGTCACTCACCTGTAAGTGCGGCCGACATGGACACACTTTGAGTCGTGCTGACAGGGGTCGAAACCATGGAGACAAGGTTCAATCACCTCATCACACAGGTCACCTGGTGAGAAAGAGAGAAAGTAAATATTTATGAAAGTAAAGGGAGAAGAGTGAGAGAAAGACTTAACATGGAGGAAGAAAAGAGACGGGAGGAGAGGGCCAGTCTAACCTTTTCACATGTTCTCACTGTCAGCTTAAAAAATGACAGTGGAAAAGAAAGAAAAACAAGGGGTGGAAAAAGATTATTTATGTATGTGTCTATCTTGTTCAAGGCCCTTAGATAATGTGCAGTGGAAGTCTTCATGTATACAGACACAGGGAATAGCATTATCAGCATTTTCTCAGAGCTGATGGAGAGGAGGTTAATCGGCGGCAGCTACGGTCTGCAGATGTACTCGCACACACTCGCTCAAAGGGTGGGCGAGGTTAACAGTGTGTGTAAAAGCAGGAGCTGGAATTGGTCATATGAAGGAAGAGGGGACTGAGAAAGGTCAAGCACATTTCCATCGTTCTCTGCCTGCTTTAATCTAATCCCGCCACCTCACTCCCGCCCTGTCTGTCTCCACCGCTCTTTTCTCAGGTCACTTGTAGACGCACGTTGCCCTGTTGCTCGGGACAACGTGCGTCTGCCGGGAAAGACATCTGAAATTCTTTCAGCTACAGCAAATGAAGACAAAAAAGTAATTTTAAATCTACACTCTGTGCCTCCTGGTCAGACTGTTTCACATTTTGGAGACTCAGTTAAAGATGCCAACATTCATTTATCAACGTGAAATGAACTGTGGTAGCTTACCATGATTATCATACATATATGAGACCATCGATGAGATGCTGACTGATGGCAATAAACATGCTGAGAGGGATTTAGCCACTGGCCTTTGGTTTTCCCCTACTTTGTGTGTTGGAAGACTCATGATGCTTTTTCCATAAAGCAACACAGTAGATTACCAGTCTTTCTTTTTTTTCACACAAAATTCTAATGTTGTGGTTCTTATGTAACCAGCAAATTGTTATTATGAGAGTGATTAAATTATGTTTAAGTGCTAACCTGAATACATTTAAATTCTGTCACAATTGTATGAGCATATTACCAGTGGGGAAAGAAACACAACATGCAGCACATTCATTCTCATGTCCATTTTTCTAAACCGTGGCTTTTTCTTTTTTAATTGAAACTCCTTGATTGTAGAAACTTTGTATCAGCTGTTTAAAAGGTCTTGCGACCTTAAATCTTGCTTTTTTCCCCCACTGGTGCAAATCTGACGTGACAGTCCTGGTTGCTGAGTTTGGAGAAAGCTGAGCGACTAGCGAAGGACTGTCCTCTTAATGTGACACCTGATGATTACGCCTCGGTTCACTGAGCTGAGTGGAGGTTCAGAGCCAAAGGAACCAGCTGTGTGTGTGTGTGTGTGTGTGTGTGTGTGTGTGTGTGTGTGTGTGTGTGTGTGCAACAGCTGTATGTGGTAAGGTGGCTGGCAGTGTGAGAGGCTGCTTTATGCCAACAACGATAATGACATAGTGCGCGTGCGGGTGAGTGTGTGTGTATATTGACTGAGATCCAGTGTCAAAGGGGACCAGCTGTGTGTGTATGTGTGTTTTAGAGGACACTGTCACAGATATAAAAACTTAACTTCCCAGTCAGCAGTACAACTTGCTGCACCAACACAGTTCTCTCTCTCTCTCTCTCGGCAACTTATTTTACCACTTTCCCTTGCTATGTTTATTTTCCCCTTTCCTTCGAGCACATAGTCCCTCTTTGCCCCCCCTGAATCCCCCTCATCTCTCTCTCTTTCCTGTGTGATTGCTCTTAAACCTCCAGTAGGAGCAGTTTCAGGTCACTGCGGACAGGCTGTCCATTACTAACTTACCATCCAGTAAAGTGGAAAATATGATTTAGTGTGTGTGTGTGTGTGTGTGTTTAGTAATGGAGGGACTTGGTGGCCCTCCCAGCCTCTTGGGGGGGGGGGGGCAAAGACAGATGATTTCAGGACCATCTGAGACTAGAAATAAACGTGTGTGTGTGTGTGTGTGTGTGTGTGTGTGTGTGTGTGTGTGTGTGTGTACCTGTGTAGTTGGGTGGACAGACGCAGGTGTAGTTGTTGACTCCGTCGATACAGGTGGAGTTGTTCTCACAGTCGTTGTCTTCACAGTCGTCTGGGTTTATCTCACAACGTTGGCCCTCGAAACCTGGCGGACACACACAGCTACACACACAATGTGCATTATAAGATGGTGACCGGGTGAGTTCTGACCACACACTCCTGCTGCACAACTTGAGATGAAATCAATCAGCCAGATCAATCAGCTGCTCCACCTCACTTCCCTTTAAATTATTCTATAATAGCTTTAAAGAAAACAATTTAATCTGTATTCTAGTGGGTTTTCTTCCATCCTGTGCTGGTTCTTACACACCACTGGAGCCGCGGCATATCTATATTTAGCGGTCCAACAAGAGACACTATTTCATGCCTCATTTTATAGCAGAAATTAAATTTTAACATGGCTGTTCAAAGTTTTAACTATTACTGCTTCACACGCAACCTCTGTGTCTTCCTCTGCACTAAAACTTGGAGACAGTCAGCTCTTTTGAACGCAGCCCTTTGATTCATGTCATCTCTGTCTTTCTTGTTGGGGGATGTTTCATTACTGAACACCAGAAGCCGAAGCATCTCCAGCATCTAGAAAAAAACAAACTCTAAAACAAAACCGACCCTCCCGGAGATGAGAAAGAAACATGCTGAGATAAACTTTGAAGCTGTGTTTGATGGCACTACAGTAAACACATGGGCAACTCTAAAATAATTATCAAAGCCTCCTCCTCCCCTCCATTCATCCCCCCGACCCCCTCTCACTGTTTTTCTCCCCAAATCTTTAGATGCATTTCACCCTCCTCTCTTCTCTCCAGCCCTTGATCTCTCTCCCCTCTTCCCACCCTTCTTATCTCAGTCCGGTTAACTCCTTATGATACATCACACACACTCAAAAACACACACTACACTCCCTCACACACACACATATAGAAACACGCATTTAAAATACATTGTATCCTCTGTCCTTTCTACTCCCTTGCACCTGTTAAAACTTTTTCTATTCTTTCATTCCTTTTGTTTCACTCTCAATCTGACTTTTCCAATCTAACTCTGCTGCCTCACAGGCATTTTCTCACACTAACAGTCATCTCAGTCACTCGCTCTTCCCACACATGGAGCAAAGTCATGGTTACCCCGCAACATCTGTCTGCTGGTTTCAGAAATCTACATTTAAAGCTGCGTTGAACAAATTTGGACCTTTGTTGTGGTTAACATATTAGCATCCAGTTGCCTGGTTACACATCCAGCAAGCACAGAACAACATGAACATCCCATTGGAGTCATATTACTTGCCAAAATAAAGTCCAAAACCAGTTTCCTTTTAACAGTGGTCTGGTCTCCACCAGCCACTGATAAAAAAATACTATATCTATCTATAACTATATATTTACATCTTGTATATGTATTGGCCAGTAGAGCTAAAAGCGACACAGAGCTGGGGCAATGAAAATGGAAAACCTTTCCATGCAACATGCAATTTGACATCTGTCTTCATTAAAAAAAAACACACCTGTCTCAATCACAAACCTGCCAATAAGAGGCACGTCCAATTCTTTGAAGTTGAGACATCATACTTTACCCTTGTAGCACAAATACAATATTGGCTTTGGGAGTGGTTACATTTCTAATTGGCTTATTTGGAAAAGTTGTGGCCATTTGTCTGCATAGTCAGCTTCGACAGGAAAGGAATGAAGAAAGAAAAGAAATAAAGGGAAGCAGAGGAATAATAAAAGAGTGCAAGGGTAAGAAAGAAAGAAAACAAAGACATTACGTTTTCCATGAGAAACAAATGATAAAAAGAATGCTGACAGTGTCAGAGAGCACTGTTCCATCAATCAAATCCCAGTTTTATAACTGTATTTATTGAATATTCCCAACTGATTATATAACATGTTAAAATGTCAAAGTGTTCTGGTCTCCCACTCTTTCGGTCTCCCTCTCTCTCTCTGTGTGTCTCAGAGGGCACGTTTCTACCTGTGTTGGTATTAACATTAGGAGATCTGTAAAGGGTAAAGAGACCCCTAATAGCATTGCCATGCAGGACGTTAAAGGCCAGACGCACATCAAAGCTTCACAAAGGCCAAAGGCCTTGTTAAGGAACAGAGAAATCTGGTTAAGATATTTGTGCCAATTGTGACAATCAAAGAGGCTGTTTGTCATGAGTCTGAGACAAAGAGATACTAATAACTTTGGCAGGGAAATGGGTCCACATGCATCGTAAACACAAGTGTAAGAGTGTATGCACAATTATAGTATTAATTTGCACAATGTACAGTATTTTCATATGTTTGTTCAATTGAAGCACTTTCACCTCTAAGTCTGCCTCCTTGGCCCTACAAAGGGTTTTAAAAAGTGTAACATTTTGTGTATTTAATGTGGTTTCGTTCAATCAAATGGCAAAAAAAGGCTGTTTTGTTGAAATTGCACCAAATAAAAAAAGGCTGTTTTAAATTCATCAAATTTAAAAATTTGGATTACTTTTGGTTTGTGGTCCACGACTTGATTTATATTTTGTCTCCTGGCACTATGTTCAAATGAGGCCAAAGTGTCAAAAGCAAGTTTGCGATCCTGTATCAGCTCTACTCTCCACTCCCTCAACAGCTGCCACTGAGACGATCTTGACCCCCGGCGTCTCCAGTGGAGCTGCTCTGCAGCCAGGAGTCAAACTGTGATTGTGTTGGGCAGCTCCCAGGTGTGAATGTGTGAAACTGTATGAATGTGAAACAGGGGTTATTGGAAAGAAGCGAGCAAGTGTAGCTTTCCTCGAATAAATATAGACGAATGAAGAGGCACATTATGGACTGCGGGTTTTTGCTTATGTTGTACATTAGCTTAAAATCCTAAACAGCAATTATTTTCAGTGATGTTTTTAAAATTGTTCGCTAGGGATTTTCAGGGGGGATTTCTTTTCCTACAGTTCATATGAAGTAGTTTAAATACATGTGCATTTATTCAGTCAGAGTAGAGCAGTTGAATACTTCTGTGTTGCTGCATTGGGTTTGTACTATATATTGCATTATGAACTTGTGTGAAGGGGCACAACTAGCAAAGTTAGCAATAGTAGTAGCAGTAATCTCTATAACTTGACTTTGCATGGTATCGAACCGAAACACAAAACACACAGATTCAACATTCACACTGGTGAGCCAATGCTCATGTTTAAATGAAATGCTCACGTCAACAGATTTCCCTTCTTCTTGTTCATTCTCAAATATTAAAATTTAAACCGCAGCTGAGAAATGAGTCTCAATCAAATGCATATATTATATTATATTCTGTTTTACATCGTTTGTGTGTAACTACAACATAAATAATAATATACATGATGGGAACAGAGTGCCGACAGATTAATGCAGAATCAGTTGAGAAACTCTGATGTGGACACCGACAGAAGTTTAAAACATCCCTTTAAGCGAGTGAGGAGGTCAGAGAGGGCACAAGGATTTAATGAGCAGCCCAAATGGGTGTTCCTCCTCTGAAAAGTCCCCTCTCTTCCTGTCTAACTCCCCCACCCCACAACACACACACACACACACACACACACACAACACACACACAGGCAGGAAAACACATCATAAGGAGAAAGTAAGTTGTTTTCTCGGATAATGTATTGTCCAGTGAAGACTGTCCACTCTAATCATGTTGTCTATATTTCTGGGCGCCGAGTAAAGTTAATTTTCACTTCAAATGAGAATATAGGGTGAGGTTTTTAAACCGTCTCCACTAATAGAGAGCGGCGGCAGGGTGGAAAGGGCAATACGATTTGACCTACAGCATAAATGGATTCCCGAAGGACTTCTTTGAAATTACTCTTCGTGTTTTATTCCTCTAAATCTCTTACATGCAGTATGAAAACTAAAATGTGCTGGTTTGAAAGACAAAAAGAAACTGCACTGAAAACAGGCAGACAGTTGGTTGCATTAACACACACGCACACATGCAATGCCTTTTCATTGTTTAAAACTACTAGTTTTATACAAGCATCCTTAGTTAACCACAGATCTGTACCTGAAGTGGTCTTCACGGCCGGGCGGAATGTGGCAGGTTCCTCCATTCGAGCAGGGGAAACTAATACAGGCATTGATGGGTAGTTCACAGTTTTGACCCTGGGGGAGAGGACAAGGCAAAAAAAGTTAATAATTGAACATTGGATGTTTTCCTTCTAGAGATTATTTAACTATTCAAACAAGGACATTTCTGGAAGTGTTCACTTCACTATATAATAGATAGATAATTCCTCCCTCTGGTTCACCCTCTCCCGCTTCCACAGACAAACAAAAAAAAAGCAGAGCTAATAAGCTATATGCTGATGATGAGAAACAAATCGTGGTGGTGCAGATATAAAAGCACTTCCATACCAGAGACATGGGTTCAATTCCTTGGCAGTGTTTATGGGGTGGGAAGCTGTTGAGGGATTACATGTTTGTGATTATAATGAGATAACTCCTGCTAGTTGGTTGTGACGTGGGCGGTGGATCTTGAGAACTTCCCTGTGCATTACAGTATATATCTTCATATTAAAGGAGTCAGGCAGTTGGATAATCCTATTCATATCTATACTTTATATGTATATATGTATCTGGTAGGCCAGACAGTTGCTCTTTAGTTTTTGCCCTTGTAATAAACTACCAATTTTCAGCTTTGGGACCACAGACTTTATAATGTTTTTGTTGTGGTGAAAGAACATAGCCTAGAGATAGAGGGTTGAATAAATGTATTCTGGTTGGTTAATCTCAAATATAGCAATTTCCTATAGCAACTGCTCAACTTTCCCAATGAGCTTTAATTTTTGTTTTCTTTCTCCATCTTACACACAAGCAGAGTAATCAGCTTACACATGTGTATGTACTGTACATGCATGACACAGCCTACTGCCTTGATTCATTGCTCTTCTCCCTACACACCTGTTTTCTAAATAAACAGCTTTCACGAGGAACTGTATCACGTATCAGAGTCCTACACACAGACACACACACACACACACACACACACACACACACACACACACACACACACACACACACACACACACTCACTCACTCTCTCTCTCCACATCGAGCCCTGTGGCTGTAGTTTTAATTTCAAACCACCAAACCTTTGGCCGCCAACACACCCACTTCCTCTGATCAAAGCGGAGAACAGGACGTTTATTCTTGCTTTCCTTCTCCATCCATCTTAATTATTTCCTCTTCTCCTTTTTTTTTATTTACTGTAGATATGTATTCACTCTCTCTTTCTTTCTACTTCTCTCTCGCTCTCTTTCTAATTATCTCTCTCTGTCAGATGTTTTCTCTCTCACCATTTAACCCTTTCCAATTCCTCTTTTCTTATAAATCCACCTCCGTCACTCTCTCCTGTAGTTGAAGAGTTTCTCTCTCTTCTTCCTCTCTTCCCCTGCTCTCTCTCTTTCTCTCTCTCTCTCTCTCCCTCTTTTGTTCTCTGCTGCTCCTTCTTTGATTCTGCTTACACATTTTAATTAACGTTGTCCCAGTGGACACAGAAAGGAAATCATACACTCAGTCATGAACATGCACAGGCACAAGCACACGCACGCACACCCAACAGTGTTTCCCAGTCTGTGACCTTGGCAAGTGATGTTTTAATTAAAAGCGAGACCAACGCTTTGTCCTCTTGTAAAAGCCCAAAGGTTATGAGGTGTGTGTGTACACATGAGACGATAAGTGTATCTTTAAACACACACGCACACACGCACTCACACACACACACACACACACACACACACACACACACACACACACACACACACACACACACACACACAGAGGCTTGAACCCACTGATCTCTACACACACATGCAGACAATCTGGTAGGTAATCCACACACACATGCAGACACTCGCATATATTATACACACACTCACACTCCTTAAATGCAAATCGTCCCCTCACGAGTAGATTTGCATGTCTTTCCTAACGCAGGAGTCTTGACAATTATTACACCCTTCGTCTTTTGATCAGTCAATACCTTCCAGTGCAGCAAGCTGCAGTCATCATTCCTCTATTGATGAATAGGTAGATACATTATGCATGCAAGGCCGAAGCTAAGCCTGATAATACTGCTAATACCACAGGCTTATGCAGCATTGCTATCCATCTCGGATACCTTTCACTCATGCAGCCAATTCCATGAATTGGTCAGCAAAAGCAAGACTTTTTGCTGCCGCCTGGATTCCACAATTCACAAGCTTCAGAATACAGAGTAACCACCACATAATGGTTATTTATGTGACAGTGTAGGTACCTGGTATTAGGGGATCAAGAGAAAGAACATGGCACTAACATTTTCAAGGTTCAAGAATTGATTTGTTCTGCTTCCACACCTGCTAAACTATATTTACACTCTTGATGAGCCACTTTGGAAATGTCTCCAACATTTCATAGTGGATGGTAGAGGTGTTGGACCTAACAACCAAGACTTACCACAGCAATAAATAAATACAAGAGACAATGTAAATTGACATGGGATCATAACAGAGTTTTTAAAAAATAAATATAGAAAAAATATTGTTTGGTACTCGCTGAGTGATTTCACTGTGATATATTTAATATTTAGTTAACTACAGTGCTTTTGAGATAAAGAAAAGCTCGCTTCTGTTGTAGAATAAGAACCAAAAACACGTCCTTCCCGGATACCCCCGTCCACGTAAAAGTGTCTCTATCGAGTGTCTCACCTTGAATCCATATGGACAGGTGCAGTGGTAGGATCCAGTCGTATCGGAGACACAGGTGCCATTGTTTTGACAGGGTGCTGCCAGGCAAGGGGCACACTTTGACAACAGGCTGATATCTACTGGACCTGAGACAGAAAACAGAAGTAGATGAGATTAGAAAGAAGAAGGGGGGAAAGGAGGGATGAAGATAAGGGGAGTGTCAAAGACAGAGAGATACATATTTAGTTATATTGTGCTAAAAGGCTCTGCCACGGACTATATTTAATGGATGATGTGCTAAGAAAAGGCCTTACAGGATAAGACAAGTAAGAGCTTAGGAGAGCAGTGAAAGTGATTTGTTTCCTAGAGGAAGAGGAGGGAGAGAGTATTTGATTTAGGGTGATGATGTGAGGTCCCTCTATACCTCAACAAGAGTGTGATCTCAGCACCTGAGTCACAGTCCACTTTGTACTTTCTTATGGAAAAACCTAGACCAGCTATTCTTCTAGCGTGCATGTCCCTGAGTTACAGTTTCTTTGTACATGCAGGACCATTGCTTTCAAGATGTATTTTTTCCCTCTGTTTAAAAAAAGTCCACTTATAAATTCTCTTTCCCTCTGGTCTGAGAGCAGAGGAGCCCTGGGGCAGGTATGTTAGAGGTCTGCTGCTCCTGCAGTCTGTTCTGTACCACTGAAATACAACTCAGGGAATGGAGTTTTTTGAGTCTTCATCTATGAACACAAGAAATCCTCTTTTAGAAAATAACATGCTATATCACTGAACAGCACAAAAAAAGCTCACACACCATCAGTCCTTTATACATAACGTATTGATTGTCTGGCAAGTTAATTTTCAGAAATTAGAAACATTACAACTGTACAATATGCTACCATGGTAATATGCTTATACAACTGCAGTATTTAAACAAACAGGTGAATCAATGTGGCTTTAAAGCATTCCTCTCCTAATCTTAGCTGATGTTCATTCAATACCTCAATAAACTTAACTTGTTTACAGAGAAACTATTTCATCAATGTGCTCAGGAGAAGTGGAAAAGCTACACAGAAGTTCCTGACATAAACACCAGACGTTTAATTTCTACCATATTGCTAGAGCCAATCCCAGCATGCATTGGGTGAGAATTGGGCTGGACCCTGGCCAGGTCACTCTACCACACAGCTAACACGCAAAGAGAAAGAAACACATTCACACTCACTTCGAGACTAATGAGCAGTTCACAGTGTGTGAATTTCATAATCTGCATGATTTTGGACTACGCCAAAGCCTTCTTGGTGTTAGGCAACTGTGCTAGCCACTAGTCTGCAATGCACATAGTCATGTAAATATCAAACCATTTGCAGCCCACTTAAAACACTGAAACTCGCCCTGAGACTGGATTAAAGTCCAACTATTGGCCAGCAGACTGCCTGAAGACAAAACCCAGAGCAGTGGAAGGAAAGTAGATCACACAGATTTCCTTCCACTGGTCTGGATCTTCCACTGGAACGCTACAAGGTCAAGAATGAAATACTTCAACAATCTAAAGAAGTAAAAGGTTCAAACTTCTTAAAAGTCAGGACTTTGGTAAAATAATCTGACTGAGATGGAACAGACAACTGTTCAGTTTCTGTTGAAAAGAGTCATAACACAGAAATTATTCACTCTCACTTTTTCCATCTTTCTGCGTACTAATCTGATGAAATCCAGGAATTAATCTAGTGCCAACATAGGCATGTATGGACAAACAATAGGACATGCTGTAGCAGGTGGGGGTGGTAGAAAGGACACTATTTACCTTTACACTGAAATCTGTTGAGTGGTGTGGTGAGCAGTAGCCTGTCGGCCATATCAGGAGGCCCAGTGCAACGAGCAATGCCTACAAAAACACACACAAATCAACATCACATATACACAATATGAGATGCACATGACAGAAGGCAACATGTCATATTTTAATTACAGATTTTCCGTCTTACCAGGCTCTTTGAAGCCAGCCTTGACCCACTGAGAGAGCCAACGCAGGTCACAGTTACAGTACAGGGGGTTGGCACCAAGAGCCCTAGACACACACAATTAAAAGTGTAAACCACAGCACTTGCATCCAAGACACTTATACACACAAACAGATACATGGGGCTGCACTTACAGGTGGGAGAGAGCGGTGAGGTGGTTGAAAGCTCCTTCTGGAATGGTTGAAAGGTCGTTACCATGGAGAGTGCTGGAGGAGAGAGAGAGGCGTACATGAATATTAAACACAACACCGATCTTGTTACAAATTCAAGAGGTCACTTTTCACCCGTTGTTAACTTTATTTTGTGGTGGATTATTTAGATGATGTATTCTTTATAATCATATTTTTTTGCAGCAAAATTTATTTGACCTTTGACTTCAGCTCAGGGTGCTACTAGCTACTAGCTGCTAGTATTAACTGACTGGTCTTAAAATAGGAGGCTGCTTTTAAGGCTAACTCATAGACGACAGCACTCATGGCTCTTTTTACAATAAATATCCAAACAAACATACTGCCTTATATCCATCACATCAGAAGTAAGTGGAACCGACAGCCACGCTGGCTAATACTAGCTTTTCACCAAACGAATACACCAACCCTGACTAGCTGCATGCTAAATTATTTAAATTATTTGTGATTCCTCAGCTGCAGACACGCCATCATCCCCTTCTATAATGGAAAATAAATACAATATTTATGAAAGAAAAAAACAAAATAAACAGAAAGCTTATTTTCATCGTCGGGCAATAAAGCTTGTCCTGGTCTCTGAATGGAAAATAAACTCATATGGTCATCAGGCAGACTATGGCGCCTGTGTGTGTGTGTGTGTGTGTGTGTGTGTGTGTGAAAAAAAATCGTTGTGTCAAAGGGACAAACTGCAGGCTGTGATGTGTATCGGTGTGAGCATGTGCATTTCTGTTTTGTGCCTTTGGGTTTTTCTGCACGTGTTTGTGCGCGTAGATGTATGTGTGTTACAAAACTTTCGTCTCCAAGGGCTCAGACTGCAGAGTGTGTGAGTGTGTCCTTTGTGTCTCGCCATTTGAGTGTGGTGCCTGCTGGATATAAGTTCACATTCCATTAGAGCGAAGGGCTGTAGCAGGGGACAGCTATCAAACCAACACTATTGGAAAAGTGTGTGTGTGTATGTGTGTGTGCGTGCGTGCGTGCGTGCGTGCGTGCGTGCGTGCGTGCGTGTGTGTGTGTGTGTGAGAATAATTCAGTGTGTGCATGTTTGGGTCAGTGTGTACCAGAGTGCTTGTGTATCTGCGCAACTTTACGTGTTTGTGTGCATCACGGTGTGTGTGTGTGTGTGTATATATGTGCATCTATGCACGGTGGTCTAACAGCCCCCGCGCAAAGGCTCGCCCAGAGGGGGTTGTGGGTAATGAGGAAGTGACAGTGATGGCTGCCTGGCAACCAGTTGCTATGCGGGGGCATGGAGGGATCAGTCCCCAAGGCAACATCAACTAAAATGAAAGGAAGAAAGGAGGGAAGAAACAAAAAACAAAACAGCCAATGACTAAAGTTCTGCAAGGTGAAAGCCTCATAAGAGATACAGTCAATATACAGAGGAAGGGCCAGGAACAGAATTTCTGAACGAACAATGGTGGCCAAAGTTTGGGAAGAAATGTCTACAGAGAATACCAAAAAGTTAAAGTATCTCCAATCATTATTTCATCTTGATAGGACTCCGATTTAACGTATTTGTAATGATTGTGACCTTCTACTAACCGATATTTACCTTTTTAATTTTTCGTCAATAACAATACAAACTAGAAAGTTAAGATTATCAGCCTCAACACTATTAGCCTCAACCTTTTGGCACCAAAAATAAACATTTTAACTAACCACAGCAGGAGCTTTCAGACAATCCCACCACAGTGTGCACTATTCAGTAAAGCAAAAGGGGAAAGTAGCCGCTTTGTCTTTGCGATACAAAACATCAGGGATTATGGACAATGTCTTACGTTTGAGAGCCTCCAGCTCTATAACCAACCAGGTAGTGGTTAAATAATATATAGGCAAAATAATTAAATTACTTTTTTTCAAACCTTCTTGTGTTTTTGGTGACCACTTCATTGTATAAAAAATAATCTTGAAGTGGGTCAAATTTTCTGTTGACCTCCATCATATTGGAGTGGAGGTGCATATCTCAGAGGCGGATAGTAGGCATACTTTTTCTTGTCATTCAGGTAACTGACATTTTAAGAGATGCTAAATGATCATAAAGAGCAATTTAACACCCCCTGAAAATATGGTTTGTTCTGACCTGCAGGGTTTGAGTTCTCACCTTGCTGCAGTGATGTACAGGTGTACTGTTAACTTACAAATTAAAATGCCATTTGGCAGTAAAGTCATTGAGTACTGAAAGTGTGTGTGCCAGCTCGTATGTGTGTGAGAGGATGGTCAGACAGAAAAATTCACAGTGTGCGTGTGCGCGTGCGAGTTTGCGAGACAGAGGGTGGACAACCAGATGGATGACTGAGAGAAACAGAGGCTGAAGGTCGATTCATCAAACACAACATTGGGCGGAGAGAGAGAGAGAGAAAGAGAGAGAGAGAGAGCGAGAGAGAGAGAGAGAGAGCGAGAGAGAGACAAGGGGGGAGAAGGGCCAAAGCATGCAGATATAGAGGGAGTATTAAAGAGGAGATGAGAGATTGTCACTTTTATCTTTTTTAGTACCCTGAAACAACAAATGATTGGGTGGCTGTGACTCATTTTGTGACTGGGTCTTAACATGGCACTCGGCCTGGAACCAGGGGAGTGATTAAACTTTGATTTAGCTCAGCACTATAACTTGCAAAGGGGAGTGTTGAATATTGAATCCACTGCGGCACTTGAAGATGAAGCTTGCTACTCACAGCAGGCGAAGTGACTTGAGCCCGTCGAAGGCATGGACCGGGATGCAGCGAATCTGGTTGTAACTCAGGATGCTGGAAGACAGAGGACATGAACAAGGTCACAACACACACTTTGTGACTCAGGATGCTGCTTTTCGCAAAATATTATTTCCTTGTTTGTGCCCATTTCAAATTATGTTATCTTAGTCTTTCAGACTACATCCCTGATTACATAAAAATAATGGAGAGATAAAGAACAGGGAGGGCAGGAGAGATGACAAAGCAGATTTGGGCTCAAAACTGAACCTGTAGCCGCTGTAGGTGAAACAAAGGGAAATAAACATGAAGGTCACATTTCAAAGGAAGTAGAAGAAGTGGGAAGAGGTAAAAAAACTGTCAGAGGCAAAGATGAGGCTCCCACACCACAGGAGTACTCTCTCTCTCTCTCTCTCTCTCTCTCTCTCTCTATAGATATAGATTTTATAGATATAGTTTCTGGATTCTTTTATTTTTTTTAAGACTTAGTTATACTATATAATGATCCTAGTGCTGCCTGATGATTATCTGAAGACAGCGGTAACCTAGAACATTGGCTCTAAACAGGTTTGACTCTCTATATTGTATTTTAGGAAAATTTTACTTGTGCCTTTAAGAAAATCTGATTTGGAAAAAGAAACACTCTCGTTCACCTCTTCAGCTCTTGGCAATGTGTGCTTGAGCAAGGCATTTAACTCAGCAAGTGTTCCACTGATGCTATCTGTGAGCTAACAGTAGAGGCCTGTGGTTGCACTGGGCAGCTCCCAGGCGTGAATGAGTGCACCTCTATGAAATATAAAAACTGGGCGTTGCTGGAAAAGAGCAAATGTACTTTCCCTTGACACACAAAATCCCCTAAATTGATATAATTTAATAGATTGTAAAATCGATTTAATAGAAAAGAAAGAATAAAATAAAAAAGAGACCAACTTAATATAATAAAGACAATTTGTATGTACGACAGAATGGCAGCAAAGTATTGAAGAGAGGGGAATTTGAGAGGCTCTACAGAAGATTATAATTCAACAGATTCATTGAGTGAGTAGCGGAGAAGTGAAAAGACAATTTTGAAAGGAATAAGAAAATAGAAAGGCAATATACCACATGTTAGCAAAGAGATGAAAGAGGAACACGATACAGAAATAATATACAAGAGAAGCTTGAAATGAGATGGAGGAGAGGGAGGTGAGAGAATAAAAAAAACTGGGAGAGGAGTGAAGTGATATTCGGGGTAAAAGGAGGACCGAAGATACAGACAAGAAATGGGTGAGAAGAAAAAGCATTAAAATATGAAGAGGGGGGAGAGAAGACCGGGCGGTTAATCAAAGTTAAGAGAAGAAAACACTGATTTTTCTTGTGGTTTTTAACCTTACACACACACACACATGCACACACATCCCATCAACACATTGGTGGGGATGTGTGTGTTCATGACTAGGTGTGTGCGTTGCCATGGTAACTCACAGTGTGGCTAGTTGAGTCATGTTGTTGAAGGTGGAGGGCCCCAATATGCTGATGCTGTTGTTGCTCAGGTCCCTGTGCAGATACAAGGATACAGTCAGTGCACACGGACAAATATCCACATACAGAACATACTGAACAGATGCATGGTGGGTCTGCACACAGATATGTGTATTCAAGGTTATGTGAGGGGTACGTACACCAATGACAGCTGCCTCAAGCCTGTCAGCTCCTTGGGCACAGATGCCAGCATATTACCCTCCAGGTAACTGCAGGGAAAGGTGCATAGTTAATGTAGAATGTATTACATATATTAATACACAGATACAGACCTATGGGGGTAAGAAAATGGTAATATAGCACATAAAGGGTTTTGATTTTGCAACTTTTGTCACATTAAATAGTGCAGGAGACGGGGGACGTAAAAGGCAGATGTGATGTTCTGATGTGTTCTTTGTGAATGTGATCAGCTACAAATTAAATAGTGTCAGAAATAAATAAAAAAGTTCAGATGAGAAGAAGATCAAAACCACTCTGCTAGAGCTGAGCAAGAGCCAGGAGGCAGATTGGTTAAGCTTAGCACAGCATAAAGACTGGGAGCAGGAGGAAACATCTAGCGTGGCACTCGTCAAAGTTCAAAACAAAAGTGTATCCCATCCCACCCAGCTTGTCTGTGCAGGAGCTGCGATGGTTGCCTGGCAACATCACAGTGAACACAAGACTCTGCTGGCTGTTGGTAAAAAAATGACCTTCAAAACATAACTCCTTGTAAAACCACAAGTGTCGTGAGCTTTACGAGTATTGGTAAACATATGTTTGAACTTTGTGCAGAGCCAGGCCAGCTGTTGATATCTGCAGTCTTTATGCTAAGCTAAGTTAATTGCCTCCCTCATACTTACAAACAGACATGAAAGTTGTATGTTCTCATTAAACTTAAACTTAATTTCAATTGTCATAAACATGCAGGAATTTTACCTCTGCATTCAACCCATCCTATAAGCATCTTAGAAGCAGTGGGCTGCTGTGAAGCGCCTGGGATATTCTCAAGCTCAAGGACATTTCGACATGCAGACAGTGGGATGTGTATATCCCAAAATCAAGCACTATTTGTTCAGCTACGCATTCATTTGCCAAGACCAAAATCTCATCTTTAACTTTTTATTTCTTATTTTAATTCCATCATGCTATAATCTGATCAATTCCAGCAGGAGAGAGTGACAGGACAAATGGCCGATGGACTGCATTTCTTCAAAATGTGAAAAGAGATTAAAAAAGACGGCGCCATTTGGGCTCAAATAAATATGAATAAATATGAGAGTTCATGTATGGCAAAAGACAAGAGATCCTTGTAAAGTAAATGTTGCTTTTTGACATTGTTGTCAACTAAAGTTAGCTTGCACACTGATGTACAGATAAGATTCTAGATTGTTGCATTTTCTGCATCAGGACTGTGGATGATTTGCAACTTTTGGCCAATTAAGACGGGACAAGATGACTCGAACACAGGTGTTTGGATGTGAACCTGCCGGGCCGAGGAGGAGGAGCGTGGCACCAATATAACAGTTTAACATGGAGCGTTAAACACATATTCCAACCTCAGCAGATATACAACATCCACCTACTGATCCTTCTGTGTTTGTGAGTATGTGTGGGACAAGTTATCGAACATACACACTCAAACACACACACACACACACACACACATATTTTATGATCTGTTGGTCTCTGCTCCTCTCTCAGGTCATAAGTAGGTCATGTGGACAGTATGATGGAGTGTCTTCTTCAGCCTGATCAATACCTAATCACTGCTATTGACCTCGCAGAGCAGACCTATTTCACAGCTAGAGGGGTTTCTGTGTATGTACTGTATGTGTGTGCAATTATTCACCTCCCCTACGACAGACTGTGTTCCAACTTTTTTTCTAAATGTCCTAATCTCGATTAACATTGTTCTACTCTTGTTTTATCCTGCATCACTTCTAACAATTACTATCATCATAGACATTTCCTATAATAGTCTCTGTCTTTATTAAATGGATTTCTAAAAGCTTGAAATAAACAAGACAAGTTACACCATGTAAGCAGCCGTCCTATACAGAGAAATCATAAGGCAAATACATAATTAAAGGACTATTAATGGAAATGTTTTGGTTTTTTTCTCTTGTCAGTGTCGCTTTGAGAAAGGACACGTACTAAACGTTTGGAAGGACCATCATAGTTATGGCAAAGCTTTTGAATGCAAAATGTGGACCTTGGCTTCTTCTCCTTGGTATTGTTATGTTATTCAAAATCTATTATAACATTATAATATTGGAAACAGAATCATTCTTTCTAATATTTCTTTTTTATATTTTAAGAAAATTAACCCAATGACACTTTCTGATGTGTATGTATTTGTTCTGTCAGTCTCTCTCCGTCTATGTGGCTATACAATGTATGAGACAGTATGTGTGTTGTAGATAGATTAAAATATCTGCAGTGCTTTATAGATTTATGACATTAACATCCAAACAAACACATAAACACACATGTACCTGCAACATTCACTTGCCTATAAACCCATCAAGTCACACCAAAATAAATAAAGTGTGTGTGTGTGTGTGTTCGTGTGCGTTTGTGTGTGTATTCACTAAATGGTTTGTTAGTTCCTGAAGCAGCAGAGGGCAAACTACAGCATCAATATTGGACTGCAGCACTGTGTGTATGTATGTGTGTGGTTGTGACTTTAGTGGAGAGTAAGTAATGCCCATTTATGTTTGTGTGCATGTACATGTCTGCCGGTATGCTCATTGGCTTTTGAGTCTGTTTATTTGAACAAAAGTGAACGCGTGCATCCTTGTGTTTGAGTTTGTGCGTGTCTTTGTGTGAGTGCATGCGTGACTCACAGCTCCGTGGTGTCCTTGGGAATGCCCTTGGGCAGAGAGTGCAGCCCTCTGTTGCTGCATCGCACCACGCCGTCTGTGCACGTGCAGACGTCAGGACAACTAGACGAAGGAAAGCAACCATTATCCTCAGCACCTGGAGAGAGAGGGGGGAGAGAGACAGAGTGTGATATCAGACAAAGAGAAAGAAGGAGAACGGAGAAGGACAGGCAAATTAAAAAAAGGACAGAGGTGAGAGAAAGAAAAAGAGCAACAGTGGGAGGTAAAAGGAAGGAGGAAATGAGCTCGACCGAGGGACAGGAGGTTGTGAAAGGTCAGGGCAAACAAGAGGGAGAGAATAGAGAGTTAAAGGGAGAGACACCGAGAGAGAGAGGGATGCATAGAGATAAAGACTGATCTGTAAGTGTGGTACTTGGTCAGTTTTAATCAACCGAGCACTTTTAAAGAGTACTTTACAATTCATTTCAAATGACCAGCGGCAGCTAAAATCAGCTACACCGGTGTGGTTCAACATCTGGTTCAGGACCTGCAGGCAGGTCACAGTGAAGGAGAAACACTGACCAGATGTTGATGGGTTGGCCTGCAGTAAGTTTGAAAAGTAGCTAAGCTAACTGTATTGTACCAAAATGAGAATGCCCTTAAAAGATTGCATGATATTATATTTATCTGAATAAATAACTATATATTTTTTCAAACTTTTCTATTTAAGATTGGGAGACCATGTTATGATCGTTGCTTTTCAGCTTTGAATTAACACCTTTATTCTTGCAAAAACAACAGTTTTTTTTGTTTTTCTGAATGGTTGTGGTAAACTGAACAGTTGTTCTGTTAGAAAGACTGCTCAGGCTATGCAGCTATGTTTCACACACACACGCGCACGTGCACACAAACATATGGCAGGGACTAAAAACATCTGAGTGATTATAATCGTTTAACACTTAGAGATAAGAAGGATCACAGACTAGAGATTTGTTCTTGGCTAAAAACGCCCTCCATTTAGTTGACTGACAGACAAACACACACACATAGCTTCAGTTTGGAGCTGCAGCATGTAAATACTTGAACGGCGGCCCCAAATGTGAAACAAGCCGAGTTAAAACCATAATGAAGGATAATGACGACCGGACACTAAGCCAATCATAACACAACTGCAATTTGAGTTTGTGTGTGTGTATACTTGTGTGCCTGTAGAGAGAAAGAAAGAGGCCAAGTTTACGCTCCTCCACTGTAGGTTCATACTTGGCTGCTTGGTTGTGTTGTGCCTGTTCGCCAATATGCTGCCATGGGCTGCAATGATATACATGCATGCCTCTAATGTATAAGTGTATGAGTTTGGTGCACATTTAGTTTGTTGAATAGCTACCCCCCCTCCTCCCCCAGCCCCTCCTCCCTGTCCTATGGCCATTTCCTCCTTCACTTGGTAGTTTTCTAATTGTGCTAATGTCTAAATGTCGAGCGAATGGGTGCATACGTGCCCGTGTATAGAGAAGTGTGTGCACGTGTATGTGTTTAGCTGCTGAGTCCACAGGGAGGTGAAGCCATGGGCTGACTCACTCCACAGTTGGCTGATTGAACTAACATCTAAATATACGCGCTAAATATCTTCTCACAAATTCAATTAACTTTACCTTTCCTCCGGCTGCCTCTCTACAACTTAACAGTCATTTTACTCAACTATAAATAGACTGGACATGGGGACCTTGGTCCTGTGTGTGTGTTTGTGTGTGTTTGCGTGTGTGTGTGTGTGTGCGTGTGTGTGTGCGTGTGTGTGTGTGTGTGTGCTATTCTTTGAGAACCAGTTTGAGATTTACACCTTCAGAGTGTGGAGGTGATGTCGCCCCTGTTGGGAAGCTGTTGTTTGTCTGACTGGCAGCAAGATGTCCTTAAACCTTTGAGGACACGTGGGCGTCGAGCCAAAGGACAATTAATTTGATGTTGGTGACGATCCAGATCTTTCATCTCAAGATCAATAAACATATTAACAAACATTTTGAACAAATTATGTTTTGTAGTTTATGTCTATAATGCTGCTTGTTTGTGTATGCCTGCATGCGCATGTGTATCTGTCTGCCTGTCTGTCCAGAGCTGATCACGCATACTACTTGAACTATCAGCCTAAAATCTTTTTTTGCACGTTTATGACTGTTTGCTCGAGGATCGCTAGTGGTTGCGGTGACTCCAAATTTTTGAAAAAAATATTTTATTTACTTTATTTATACCATCATTGACTGATTACTCCTTACTCCTCTTAACCGGCTAGTGGGGGTCGCATGTGATTCGCATGTGATCAACAACTGTTTCAGTAGAGAAAGTCATTTCTAACAATCAGCTACGTTACAAACAAGCATCAACACTCATTTTCGAGCATCTGTAGATTGAGTAGGCACGATGTGAGATGAATAAATCCCCATTTTGCTATCATCACAGCCATCTTGACTGTAAAGAAGCTGGGAGGGTGAGTGAGATTCAACTCTTCTTTGTTTGGAAGGCACACCTGGCAAAGATCTTCACGCTATTGAGTGAACTTTTCTAGTATTAGAATAGGGATTAGCATAGAGTTAAGATTAGACATTTAATGTAACCATTGTAAGGTCCTCACAAGGACTGAAGTACAAAGGCTTGAGTGCGGTATCAGTCCTTCGAATCTATGTGTCTGCAGCTGAGTGAGTTTGAAGGTATATATGTGTATGTGTGTGTGTGTGTGTGTGTGTGTGTGTGTGTGTGCGTGTGTGGGTGCACGCAAGATGCAAGAATAAATATTAAGATCTGATAACATCTTACAGTTTCCTTACTTGGGCCAAGCAGGCTAACTACTTTCCAAACTCATTTTCAGTAAATGGTTGCAGCACAGCTACAGGAAATTAGAAAAGTGTAATAAATTCTCAGGAACTCAAGAGGGAGAGAGAGGCTGAACGAGAAGATGGAAAGATAGAAAAAGGGGAGATCGACGAGAGTTTAAAGTGTAAAGCCATTAAGACAGAAAAGGGGAGGAAAAGAAACACAGATGTAATCGACAGCAGAGCCAGACCACACTTTGTCTGTGGCGTCAAACTTGGCGCCAAAACGAAGGCCTAAGTTGCAATAGGCAGGCATCGTTGTGGTCACAGCAACGTCACTGCAGAAACCACAAGCTGATGTCATCTACGGCTGCTGTTTGCCAGTAGTTACTGATCACTCTGTCCTCACAATACCCCGCTGAGGATATGTATGTGTGTGTGCGTGTGTGTGTGTGTGTGTGTGTGTATCTGCCGTCTTAAGACACGGGATGATGGAAGCTTTGGCAATTAGTAATTTGGAAGGATTGTTTTATGTTTGACACAAAAAGACAAGAATCAGACTGATGAATTTCAGTCGAGTCCAGTGCAAACAAAAAGACTTGACGCACCCGAGGATGTGACAAGATTTAATTGATATAACAGAGAGTTCGCCCTGAGAACAATTTATCTTCCTTTGGGAAATTAGGGCACTTATTGTAAGTCAATCTGGGCAATGCAGTTGTAATGATATGAATAGTATTCTCTGCGGCATGTCCAGGAATTTCTCAATTTCATTAGAGCCTTACTTTCCTTCCTTGCATTACAAACCTTTATGTCTCACAAAAGACTTGAAAAATACTTAATTAAAAGTTGTTTTGTGCATTATCACCAAGCATAAAACAACCTTCCTTGATTAAATTTACTTTAAAATGTATCTTTTGGAAAATGGATAATGCATTCAGTAATCCTATCACTTGACTCATGCTCTTATTGGTTCAGGACACATGGCTTCTGAGTGACACGTGTCATTTCTTTCCGGTTTCAGGCTGTGGCCTTTCTGTTTTTTTCTGACACTCCAGTGTCATAGTTAATGCTAGCTGCGCATCCTGTGGAACTTTGTAGACCAGCCCTGTACATTTTCAACTGTTGTTCACGACAGAATGTCATTGTTAATCTTCTTTCAGCAATATTTCACGTGACAACGACGTGTATGGAGAACAAAAAGAGAAGCAGAGTGAGAGATTGGCTCACCGTCGCATGTGAAGTCTGGTGTGGCCACATCCTGGATGGGGATCTCCTTCAGGAAGGCTGGCTGCTGACAGCGAGGGTTTCCACTGACCACCCTGGTCTTCTTCAGCCACTGACCCAGCCAGGCCAAATGACAATCACACGCATACGGGTTGGACAGGAGGTTACTATGACAATAACGAGGGACAAGAGACAGAGAGAGAGAGAGAGAAGGAAATCATTTTTCACAGGGTCACTCGTATTGGAAGCCTCTTGAACATGTACACCATTGTAGTTACATTACATGCAGTGTATGTTTCCACAATATAAATAATTCTTAATGGCAAAATGATGCACACTGAATAAATGTTTTGCCCTCAAAAATAAAATATCGATGAATACATTCCAAGTAGACACAGACAAGAACCATAATAAGACAGTGGATCACAAAAACAACGACAAAGGGACACAAGGCAAAAGAGAGAGATCATCACCTACTTATTCATGAGCCATTCCCAATAATAATAATTATTGTTATTATAGCAATTTGTATGGTATATACACTGCAAACCAGATTACCAACTAGATTGGTTTTTTGGTACACTTGAATAATAAAAGACAAAGAGTGAAATAGAGAGAAGGGGAACAAAAGAGAGGCAAAAAGAAAAGGTCATCGGTTGATTTTATTCATTTGGAAAAGTACAAGAGAGAAGGAGAATGGAAAGGAAAAGGTGGCAGAATGAGAAATTGTGAAAGAGAGAAAGAAAAAAGTAAAGGTTATTCGTACATTTTATCCATTTTTGATCACCCCTCATTGCATTTTGTTGCTTTTGTAACACTGCTCATGTAATATTTATGCTGGTACTCAATGGGGGCCTAGGAGCCATCAGCAGAACATACTAGACAGGGCGTGAGTATATTTCCCTCACAGCTAACTGCTGCTTTAAATTCAATACAGTTCAGCGATGATTGTTTTTGGTGGTATAACAATATGAATATACCTTTCACTGATCGACTGAAAATATAAGAGGAAAACTTAGGTAATACAATTTTCAGCTGTATAACAAATCACACCCATCTCTTTTTTTATAATGGTGTGCCTCCAAATCGTGTCAAGACATGTGCAAGTGACATCTTGCCTCTCACTGTGTCTGATGAACTAATAAACCTGAATGTTGCTGTTTGTGCTACAATATTAATGGTTTTCTGCTACAGATAGGGACAAGTTATTTCCTCATTTCCTTGTAATGAATTGACCTCGTTGCCTGGCATCCAGACCTATGCTCAATCCCTTCCTTCCTTAACAATGTGTTAATCTTTTAATTAAACGGGTAAAGTCTATTGGGAAACAATGCACTACAAATGGAGACTGATATTAGAAATAGAGAGGGAGAAGAGGAGAACAACAGAGGAAAGAAGGAAATGAACAGAGGAGGTGTGAAGAAGGGAAGCTCTAGAAATAAAAACTATGCATCTTTTTTTCACACCAAACAGCAGGCGGGTGTTGCATACACAGTCAAGTGTTACTGAGAGGCCGATGAAAAACTGATGCTGGAAGAAAGAATGACAGTGAAAAATGACAGGGATGATGAAAATGGAATATCGTTAAATTTTTGTAGCGATAATCACCAACAGCCCCACTGAGGCAACTTGAGTTTATGCAACAATGCATCCACCATCCATCCGTCCTTCCCTCTCCCGCGTCCCCATTTCCCCTCTCTTGTCTCCCACCTTTACTCCAAAAAGACTCAAGTAGAAACTTGAATCGAAGGTGACAGGTACACAGCAGGGCAGAGAGCGAGAACAAAAGGCAGAACAAGAGAAGGAAGCATGGAGGAAAAAGAAAGTGAGAGTAGGGAGGATGTGAGGAGGCTTTTTTTTTTAGCTCGGTATGTCTGTGTGTTCACGGTTAAAAAAAGATATAAAACTCAACCTGTAATGTTTTATTAAGATGAAAATAATCTATTATTTACAACCGTCACATCTGGGTGGTCAGAAGACTGAAGAAGAAAACACATCATTTTACTTCATGGCAGTTGTTTCTGTACATCTCTGCACGGGATAAACACCAGTCATCATCATCACCACACAAATGAAAGCGTTTAACCTCCACACAAACACACACCCACACCCACACACACACGCACCCACACACACACGTACATATTCACATCAAAAACACAAATAAGCCATCCAAAAATGTATATCTTGGTCGCAGCAGGTGTGTTCATCTTAAGGAAGATAAAAACAAGCCTGCAGATGCTCTTGTGTGTGTCCATGTCTGTGTGTGTGTCTCTGTGTGTCTCTCTGTGTGTGTGTGTTCGTGTGTGTGTGTGTGTGTGTGCAGATGCTAAGATATATTTAGCTTTGATAACAAATGTTCTGGGATCCAGACCAATCTAGTCGATAATGATGGAGAGCAGCTGGGAGGAGAACAGCGTCCAGAGAGCAACATGTGTGTATGCGTGTGCGTGTGCGTGTGCGTGTGCGTGTGCGTGTGTGTGTACGTGTTGCATGGTAGATAACTCCCACAGCAGAGTTAGACTCTGAGAAGTTGGAGGAAAGACAAGAGGAAGCGATAAAGAAAGAAGCAGAGACAAAAGAGGGTTGAGATTCTGCCGGATCTCAAGGTAGACAAAGAGCGATTGCTGATAGCGAGAATAATAGGATGAAAATGGAAATAAACTACAACAACAACAACAACAACAACAAAAAACCCAAGAAAATAAGCAGGAAGAGAGAGCAAGGTTGTCAGATGAGACTCACATGGTAGACAGGGAGTGCAGGGTGGAGAAGGCTCCTGGGGCGATGCTGGAGATCCTGTTGTCGTACAGCGAGAGCAGACGCACCGAGCTCAGACCCGTGAATGTGCTGTTGTCGATGCAGCTGATCTGGTTGCTCCGCAGCATTCTGGAAACACACATATCAACTATATTTAGTGAACGTAAAGCTAAAAACATTTTGTTTTACCTTGAAGATCACAGTAAAACCCCCAAAGCACAAACTCCAGAGTCTCATGTTTAGATTTAATCGCCCCAAATCTTAAATCAGGGCTGCACGGTGGTGCAGTGGCTAGCACTGTCACCTCACAGCAAGACGGGTCTGGGTTTGATCCCCGATCCCGGGTGGTCCTTCTGTGTGGGGTTTGCACGTTCTCCCCGTGGCAGCGTGGGTTCCCTCTGGGTTCTCTGGCTTCCTCTCACATTCCAAAGACATGCAGCTTTGGTTAATTGGAGACTGTAAAATTGCCCATAGGTGTGAATGGTTGTCTGTCTCTATATGTGCCCTGCGATAAACCGGCAACCTGTCCAGGGTGAACCCTGACTTCGCCCAATGTCAGCTGGGATCGGCTCCAGCGCCCCCACGGCCCTAAATAGGATAAGCGGTTTGGATAATGGAATGGAATGAAAATCTTAAATCAGGTTTGTTGAAGCTTAAACAATAAACTGACGACTCAAGTGTTATACACTTTACTCTTTCATGTTGATGTTGTTTCAACAGGCGGTTTTAAAGTTTGTCCTGTGGCTAATGAAACAGTTTGTCTTTTAAACAGTTGGATAACAAATACAAAATGTCCACACTTTGGTTGGATAACAAGAGACCAAGAGGATGTAAGGAGCACTACCTATAATGACACAGACAGAAAGCAGAGGTAAATTCAAACCAGTCCCCAGACAACCGTGACAGTGTCTGCAATATGACATTAGCTTTTGACATGCAGTCATGTGGGACCAGGCTAACTGAGTTAGTTAGCATTAGCAATCTCTGGGACAGGCTAACCTAGTTAGCAAAGCTATTACTGGAGCAGGGAGCCTCTTAACATAATACAGAGACAGCCATGATGCCATTAGAGAGTCATTAGCCGGCATATATATATATACATGATAGCATTAGTTAGTCATTACTGAGCATACACAGACAACATTAGCTCATGAGTTCATACACTATCCTGTAACCCCTAATTGGACGCTAGCCTATTTATGGTGGGTGCCCAAATTAGAGGAGCAACAATATGCTGTCATTAGCTTTGATTTCAGGGTGAGTGAGTAAACAATCCTGGTCTTCTCTTTTTAATCAGGGGGAGAAAAAAGTTAATGAAGTCCATCATAAGTCAGTTGCTAAAATAAGTCATAGTCTGCACGGTTTAAGGTGTCAAGGACCAGGAAAACTTGCCGACCATTTTGTAGGAATAATAGCCCTCGGACAGTAAACAGGACAACTAAACTATGGATAGTTAAAAGGTAGGTTTCAGGTGATTTCATAGCTCCTGTGTTTGACATGTATCCACCGATGCATCATAAGCACTTGCTTTGTTCTTTATATGGTGCTTTTAGTGAAAGGAGAAAGCAGACTTTTACATATTTCAAATTCATTAGCATTAGTGTTCCGCAGAGTGGGAGGAACATGGAGACTTGTGGGGTTACGTGTAGCCTGCATAATGGCACAGTATTCACTTTCTTAACAAGCAGACCACTACCCACATAAATACAGTGTTGAACACACACACACACACACACACACACACACACACACACCTACACACACACACACACACACCTACACACACACACACACACACTAATGTTAACCAGACTTACAGTGTTTTTAGGCCACTGAGGCCTTTGAACATGCGTCCCTGCAGTCCAGTTAGCTTGTTCCCCGTCAGCAGCAGCTCCAAAACTCCAACCGCTCCGTCAAATGCACCGTCACGGATGTCCCTCAGCTTGTTGTTGCTCAAGTTTCTGGAGGAAGGACAAATTAGGATGTTCAGATTTGGCTGTTTTTCATAATTCTTTTTCTGCTCGTATTTGATTTAACTACAATACAGGCAGGACAACCACCTTCAGGATAACCGCATGCAGACACATATGAAGTGTTTGCATGCACACACACGCACACACACATACACACACACAGATACATAATGTTCCCAGTTTAATTGCAATAATCAATCATGTCCCTTCAACTAATAAATGTTAACTCTTCTCTCCTTCATCTTAATATCCTCGTCTTGTACAAGAGATATAACAGCTTAGACTCATCACTCTATACACTACAAAGCACACACACACACAAGAAAATGAGACAAGTGGTCACAGACAACTAGAAATGATTGCTATCTCCCTTCCTTGCACACATAATGAGAAAAATGAAAATGAAAAGAGAGTATTTGGCCACAGAGACAATAACTTGAGATGATAGCTATCACAACTACTGTAGCTTTCATTCATAGCTAGTTTTGTGTTTCCTCTTATCAGCTTTATGGAAGAGGAGAGGAGAGAGGAGAGGAGAGGAGAGGAGAGGAGAGGAGAGGAGAGGAGAGGAAAGGAGAGGAGAGGAGAGGAGAGGAGAAGAGAGGAGAGGAGAGGAGAGGAGAGGAGAGAATAAGAAGTGGGTGGGAGAGATTTAAAAAAGGAAATTATTGCAGACAAACTTAGAGTAGAATGAAAAGTAGCAAAGCAGATGCATGGATAAGGGAAAATATGAGAGAAAAGGAGGAGATGAAGAAGAGAGGGAAGGAATTGAGAGACGGAAAATGGAAATGAGTGTTAGCCAATCTATATCGTCACTGACACTGCTAGATGGTTAGCAATTTCCTTTCCAATAAATCAACCTCTGTCTTACTCTATCTCGCTCTGACACACACACAAACACACACACACACACACACACACACACACACACACACACACACACACACACACACACAAACCAAGAAGAGGTTGTAGATAAGGAGTGACTGTAAATCTGAACCGAAGGCCCATCTTCTATTTCCATTTAATATTCGCTTCCTCCATAGCTTCCACCCACCCATCCTTACTCTCCATCTCTCTCTGTCCCTCAATTCCTCTTCCTTGTCTTCAGCCACTCCTCTTCCGTCTTCCCTCACTCATGTCACTCTAATTTTCACTTTGGGCCACTTTGCATCTATGTTTCCTCACACTTTTCTCTTGTCTTCATCCTTCCCTTCCTCCCTCCTTATTATCGTCTATTGCTTCTGACCTTCCCTCTCTCTTCCATTGCCCTCCCTCTATCACCTTTCCTCCTTCCTTTCCCTCCTCTCTCTCTTCACTTCTTCTTATTGTATCCCTTAACTCTGTCCTCCACAAAGTTCCATCTGTTCACATCCATATGTTCTTATTTCTTCTAACCCTAACCCTTTTAATTGCAATGCGATTCCTTCATTCCTCTGTCAGCAATATATAGAACAACTCAAAAAGAGCAATATGCCATTAAAAACAAGATTCTCAACCTCTTTTTCAGGGGTGGAATTGGGTAAATGCATGCATGATGGAATGAATAAATAAATGCAAAAAGAATACATACATCTTCTTCAAGTTAGGCAGCTTCTTAAACGTCCCCGTTGCCTCCAGGACGGCAATCTCGTTGTCGTTTAACCGCCTAAAGAGAGAATGATGGAGGAATTTAGTTAGACATTAATTCTTTCATGAAAACAAACTGCTTTGAAGTCAATACAGACAAATTCACGTGTGCACACACACAAGATGGAGAGAGAGAGAGAGAGAGAGCGAGGATGCAAGTCAGGGGGGATGACCGCATGAAGGTTAAGAGGCCTTTAGTGACCATTGAAGTATGATGTGCCGCAAAACCAGAGGGGGGGAAGCGAAGAATAATTAAACATACTGGAGAAAAGCAGGGAAGAGAAGATGGAGAAGAGCAATGAATCTTTTCTATGCGGTCATCAATACCCACACTGCCCTTAAGCCCAGCGAAAACCGTTTGAGAGATAGGAAGCTCGACATCTGCTTTATTGAGGTAATTTGTACTAAAAGGGTGAAGCGAAAAAGGATGCTCTTTGTGTATGTGTGTCTGAGAGAGCGTGTGTGTGAAAGAGGCAGAGTGAGAGAAATCGAGGAAAGAAAGTGAAAGTTCAGCTGGAGGGGACACTTTCTAATGAGATACAGGGGGAGCTTAAAGATTGATCCACCTGGATGGGGCCAAACCGAAATAACATTGCAAAGTCCGTATAGATAAAACAACAAAGAGTACAGATAAAACGTTTGCAATCTCTTTAACTTGTGATGTAGTAAATGTACAAATTTATTGAGTGCAAATAATTCTCTTAAAACTGATTCCTTAATCCTTGTTGCACACTCACAGGGCCAGTGCCAAGGATTTCTGTGGCTAGTGGGAAGAGAAGAAAGACAGAAAGATAGACAGAAGAGAAAAAGAGAATAAAAATATATATAAGCCTTCAGCTCAGTCACAACCTCCCCTGATTTCCCCTGATAAGGCAGGTTACACAGGGCACAACGGGCTGCTTGTGCGTGTGTTTGTGTGTGTGTGTGTGTGTATGTGTGTGTGTGTGTGTGTGTGTGCGTGTGTGGCCTTCAAAAAGCCACTGGTTGGTTGTGTTCTTAAGGAAAAGGCAAGAAAAAGAGAGAGGGTGTCAACACAGTAGAAACTCTGATGTGCCCTCTAACCAACCATGAAGGACACAGGTTATATTTTGGACATGAAGCACCCTGGGAACAGAAAGAGAGAAAAGGAGGAAGGATTGGAGGATGCAAGAGTTCACAGAGAGAAGCAGAACCAAAGAAACAGAGCGAGAGAGGAATTTGAGTCTAATGGTCTGTGGGATACCGACATTATTAGTTATCTAAAGTGGCAGCCACTTTTATACAACTAACTCCATAAGCAGCCATTCCTTAATGCTGCAGTGGTCCCTTATTCTGCAGCTAATCTCCATGAGTACCACAGTGAGAGCCATGGCATAAGCTTTCCATCCCTCACCTACATTTGAAAGATGATTCAGCCTTATTAGGGAAAACTTTGCCTCTGGCTGGATTCATAATTCCTGTGTGGAAATATTAGCTTATTATTATTAAAATGGGTCTGGCTGATTTCAGCAGCAGCACACTTTTCTTGTGTCGCAGCTTTGAATGACAATTCCAGTTTTTGGTCTCAGTCGGGGGGGTGTTTTTTATGACTTTTCATTAGTTTTTAAGTGTTTACCATTTAAATCACATCATAGACATTTGATTTAATAATTCTGTAGCTCAAAGGAATTATGAATTATTCTTGCCTATAAACACAATTCCTCAGCATAATACCAGCTTGTTTATTTAATCTAGCAGATTCTGAACACACACAGGCTTTTTAACCTTTTTTGCAATCAGGGTACGGTATTCCTGTTGCGTGTTATCGGTTCATCCCTTTCTACTTTTCAGCAGTGAAATGAATGATCCATGGGACTGTTCAGTATTCTAGTGTGAGACCGTTCTCCAGACATGATGATGGCTCCTTTGGGACTTTGAGGGAGATGGAAAAGACTGTTGAGCGGCATCTGGTCTGGGAGCTTGAAAATGAAAAGTGCATTCATGATACTGCTGTGGGCAGACATCTGCGTGTGCATTGCATACACGCATTTGTGTCTTTGCATGCATGCAAGCCTAGACGCTTCTGTTTGTACCCGTGCATGTTTCAATGTGTATATATGGCTGCGCGTTTAGGTGTTTGCATGTGCCTGATAAAGTGAAAAACTTCTTGACAGGTCTGTGGCATGTTAGAGGATGTGTGGTGGTTTACAGTTTCAGGTTAAAGCAGTCTAACACATGGCTTTGAATCCGATATTTCATGATGTGTTCGCATACGATACATGCGTGGGTGTGTGTGAAAGGGAAACGCCGGCTGACTTACAGGTCGGTGGTGTGTTCGGGGATGTGTGGAGGTACACGGGTCAGTTTGAGATTGGAGCAGTCGACCACGGTGCCTTCACAGCGACATTTCTCTGGACACACCAGATCCTGGAAACAATCGCCACTCAGACGACTACGGTAGTCCTCCTGACCTGCAGAGGAAAGAGGGAGGGAAAGACCGAAAGACAGAGGAAGTGATTTAGGTGGAACAGAAAAACAGGGAGGGAGGACAGACAACAGGATAGACAGAAGGTAGAAAGGGAAGGAAAGGAGGAAAACCAGGTAAATTAAGTCAACAGAGGAGAAGAGAGGGAAAAAGATGGAGGGGATGAAAGAAAGACAGAAAGTTGTAATGTTTGACTCTGTAGGTTTTTAATACAATAAATATATTGTTCCATTTACATTTGAACATAGTTAAAGGTGTTCTTCTTTATACCTTATATTCAACAGACAACATATCATCCCAATAAATATACAGCCAATAGTAAAAAAGAAAACATGTGTATCTAGATGTAGCCATTTTGCTTCCAGCTTGTTACTATCCGTCTAATCTGTTTCTCGTTGAAGTTTGTTTGGAAAATTCCACTTTTTGCTCTAATTTCAACTGTCAAACATTGTAAAACATAACTAGCCAACAAGTAATTTGCAAGACATGAGTGAACTGTGTCCACCTCATCTAGTTGAAAGAACAGGCTGCATGCTGCTGCAGTACTGTACAGTGGAACATGCACAGGGCTGATGCAGAGGGGTGCGGTACATGGCTATAAATCAAATTAACAAACAGATATCCATGTGGTTTTATGGAATCATTTTGTTGATAAATGTGGTTTAACCCCGGATGTTTTTATTTAACAAGGTGAGCCAGAGACCGCTTCTGTTATTTAGATGTAATGTGAGCAGATTTTATGACCGCTAGTGCCTGTGGAATGGAGCTGGTTTATATCATGTAGCACTTGTATTTGTGCACCACAAACACACTTTATAGTTCTCATGGTTATCATTACCTTTCTCTCTCTCTCTTTCTAACCTTGCATGTCTAGCTGTTCTATTTCACTTTAACATTTTCTGTTTTTTGCCAATCAACTATCAGACTGCTCTTAATTTGGCACAAATGACTACATTCTTGATTCTCTGTCTCCACTCTCTCCTCGCACACACCCTTTATTGATCATGTGTTTTCAGCTGGTCACTGTTTTAGAACCAGGACCATCTATTGAGGAGTCATTTGCATTTAACAACCTTGATTTTGACTCAGTTATTGATTACTGTTCTTCCAATGATGTCTTACTGTTTGGAGAATTGGCTGGTTAGCTCCATTCAGTGCCAGACTATTTGATATCCCTCGGCTGCCACACACCTTGTTTGTTGGCAAGTTGACAGAAAGGAAAGAGCAAGGAAAGAAAGGGAAGGAAGAGAGCATAGAATTCGGGGTTGGAAGGATTATATATACTTAAGGAAAGAAGGAAAGAATGAGGAAACCCGAATAACAGTATTAGCTTGACTTTTTTCTTTAAAGTCCCAAAGTTGGAGCAGAAAAGGGGGAAAGCAGTTTGTACAGAGGTGGTGGGATCAGTCATGCTATCCACTGAAGCACTGCCAGCGCTTTGACAGTGGTGACAGGTGTACAGGTGTGGCCAGACCAGATTTTGCCTGATGAAAAGCAGGTGGGACGTAGTGTGGGTATGGTTGTGAACGTGAACTACAGGAGCTAGCATGGCGAGGTGCAGAGCTGGCCCTCGAGGCGTAGGCGCTATAGGTGAATAATAGGGGTGCCGTACATCCATAGGGGCACCCCAAATAAGGGAAAAAAAGAAAAGAAAAAATGTATAACTTTTACTATTCTTTACTGATACAATTGTATTACTACTATTTCAAACTATAAAAAGAAAAAAAAACACAGCGTCACAACTATGTAGTCTTAAAAAAGGACCTATTTCCTGGGTTGGCTAACTGCTAACAGCCGTCCACAATATTGTAAATGATTCAGGTTTTTATCAAAGACTCTGTGATTGTCCTGCACTCACTGCAGCCAAGCAGTGTCCCTCTCCCACGCATGCGCAGTATTTTTTCACCATTAACACAAATGAGAATATGAACAAAATTTCAAAAAATGACGTGAGTGAGAGTTCAATGTCACCCCTCTCTCTAACTGGCTAGTCTAACTGAAAGCAAAATATAGTCACTGGACATTAACAAGCATTTGAGACTACAATGACATATCAATACTTTCCACATAAAAACAACAGGAAGGAAAATGTAGGAGAGTCTGTTGAGAAAATTGAGGTCAAATGTATGTTGGAGTTGAGCATTCATGATGGATATGGGTGTTTATGAAGGGCTTAAATTATTGATATTCATCACTGATTGAAATATGAATTGATGTTAGATTGCTTGTCTATGTCCATTTAGTTCAACCACAGTTAGAGTCCCATGTATCAGAAGCCCTACACATGAATGCAGACAAACAGTATTTAGCCCTTACGGCTTTGCTCCAAGGTGTGTGATTGGGTTGGAGAGGCAGGTGGGTGTGTGCTCGGCGGTCCCTGGCGCTTGACGGAACCATGTGATGCCACAGTAGGCGGGGCCACATGGTTAGATCAAGCACAAGAGACAGCTGCACGAACCAATCAGAATGCAGGTCCACACAGGAGGAAGGTGGGGCAACAGAGAGCTGCACCAATCAGTCAGGGGGGGCAGGGTCCATACAGGATAGGAGAGGCAACAGACAGCTGCAGATCCACACAGGAGGGGGGACGGGATTGCCCACCAATAGCGAAAATGTCCACAAGGTCCAGAGCAGAAGAGGAGATGCAAGGAGAGGCATGGGACTGCAGACAGCAAGGGCTAAAGCAAAGAGGACAGCCATAACCGGCTTTAGGAGCATTTGTTACCTTGATTAGCTCCATGGACAAAGCACTAACATTCAGGGCTTACCACGGAGACCTTCCATGTCAAATATGTACTTTCAATTAACTCTAATGTAAATTCACCCGCGTCAATATTAGGCTGTGTGCAGTGAATCTTCGGCCCTCTGTATCTTTTGTCAAGTTACCTTCAACCACATTTATTTCCGAAAACTACATGGTTTCGTTGCCTAAACCGAGGTTATTATGAGGACGGAAATTTATTTTGAAAGGTACAATGAACATATATTGTATTTGTAATGACACAAGACGTGTAACTAGATCATCATAGTTTGAAGCGACTGATCAAGCCTCTATATTTGACATGTTGAGGATGAGAATGTGTTGACATCTTGATGACATACCTGCTGTTATAGAAACCACGTTGTTGCTCATTGTACAACAAACCCTTACATCAAATCATAAGAATGCTGCTGCTTATTAAAAATCTGTTACGTTATAATCTATTCCTAAGATTCACTGTCAAGTTAAAGTGAATGTTGGAGCTAAGATCCCCTTCTTTGCTGCCTTGTAAACCAATGATTTGCTTACAACCACCATTCTCACAACATTCAAATAGTCTGTAAAATGTCTGTACGGGGATTTAAGTCTTTCCCCCCAGTGATCCATAAAAAAATGCACAATATTTAAGACCTAGAAAACAATGCGAGGAGCCACCGTGGAGAGGCCCTGAGGATGTGAAGTGTACACAGTCATACACAGACACACTCATTGGCTCACACAAGTGGGCGATCACAGTCTATGGCCAGTCCCTGCTGGGTTAGTTATTGTGCTGCTGTAGGCTACTGAATTGGTCTGTGCTTTAATTAGTGAGACCCATGGTTCATATCAAAGGAAATAACAGTAATAAAATCCATAGAGACATAGAGATTGTATGTGAATGTGTGTGTGTGTGTGTGTGTGTGTGTGTGTGTGTGTGTGTGTGTGTGTCAGTAAACACATATACTGTACATTTCTAATTACACACAAACAAACAGGCTTTTAAAACCACATGTGTTGATAATGATTTATCTGTCCATCTTGGCATTTTACCCTTTACATGATCAACATTATTAACCTTTAGCGGCGACTCCCTGCATGTGTGCTTGTGTGTGTTCAGGTGTGCCTGAGTGAACTCGTCTCCTACCTGTGCACCTGAACTTCTTGCCTTTAACCTGGCTGATGCGCTTGTTAGCCAGCCTTCTGGGGTGGCTGCAGCGCGCTCCACTGGTCTCAATAGGGTTGTCAAACAGGTAGTCCGCCAGCCACTTCAGGTGACAGTCACACATAAAGGGATTCTGGGCCAGATGGCTGAGAGAGAGAGAGAGAGAGAGAGAGAGAGAGAGAGAGAGAGAGAGAGAGAGAGCGAGAGAGAGAGGGAACCGCAGAGTTACAGTTGCTGACTGATTCCAAACATTCCTGGTTCAACCAAAACCTGTGTACGATTTTACATCTGTTGCTCTTAAGTTCCGGTGTCTTCTACATCTTTCCTGAAGTAGAAGCTTCTAGCATACAGCAAGTTAGGTAGTCTCTGCTTCAAGCAGCAGAAACACTAATAACCTTCATTTATTATCCGGAGAAAAGAAAGAGCAACTTTAGGAAAGGAAGATGTTGAGGTATTGTACACATTACTTGATTAATAAGCAATCTAAACACAACAGTGATACATGTGCAGTTGTAAGTATGTCGGCCTCTTTTCCTCTGTCTGTCTGGATGATCATGTTTAAACATCAATGCATAATTTGATGTTTAAATATAGATTTTCTTTTTTCATTTTCACATGATGCAACTTTTTAATCTTAAACCTTAATCGAGGACTTCGGATGTCACCAAGAATAAAACTGTGCAGAGTCATATTTGTGCAAAATCCTGTAATATCACTGTCCCCTGTCAGTCGACATGGTTCTTTGGTCTTCTGATGACGTATTTGCTGGTTCCAAGTCCTTCATCTTGTTAACAAATGCATGTGTAATGTCTTTCAAAGCCTCTCAGGGGCAACAGTAGGTCAGTTTGCTAGTTTTGTCCAACCAACTGTCCAAAACCTTAATTTAATGCGATTTCCTGTTACATACAAGAATAACAGCAATATGTCACATTTCAAAAGCTGTGACCCCGAAATACACTCAAAACAATTAACCAATTATCTAAATAGTTGCCAATTAATTTAAAGTGTAGTAGCTGGGTTAATGAAAAACTCTTGAAGCCTGAGTGTACTTACAGAGTCTTGATGGAGCGCAGCGGGGCGAACAGTCCTTTGCTGATTGTTTGCAGCTTGTTGTCGTACAGCGACAGCAGGTTGAGGTTCTGCAGGTCTTGGAAGGTGTTGACTCTCAAACAGTTAATTTTGTTGGCATTCAGCAGCCTGAAACACAAGCAAGAGCCCTTTGTTATTCATCTTTTTTACTTGACTTATTTAACCTAATTACCTCTGTGCACAACACAAAGAAAAGATGAATGCACATGCAGATAATGAGATAACGTATTTTTCTCAGATGCATCTCTACTGAAAACCCACAACTTTTCTCCCCTGTCCTCTTCTTCTTCTTCTCCCTATTTCCTCCCTTCCAACAGCCTCTCCTACACTCTCCACACAGTCATGATTATATTTTGTCTGGCTGTGACACATAAATCTGCAAATTGCGGTTATATATTTTTTCACTTTCTCTTCTGTTGGGTCTGGCTGTGATATCTTGTTTTGATGGGACAGACAGATGGCAAGGGTAAAAAGGAAGGAGGAAAAGAGGAAATAGAAGAATGAAGATGGGATGGAGGAAATAATGGAGCGAGACAGTGAAGGGACAGGCGAAACATTTAATTCTGAGTGACAGAGACATACAATTAAGTGAAAGAGGCTGGCAGTGAAAACGGAGGAGAGACAGGGAAATGAGAAATGTGATAGAGGGATTAGGTAAATGACAGGAAAGGTTTTCACCTCCACCCTTTCCTACATCTCTCTCTTCCATACCTGCACCTCATTCGCTAATACAGCCAAGTTGACAGCTTTTCGCCTGTACGTCTAGCTTTCTTTTTTCCACTTCTTGTCTCGATTTTTTTACCCACACAAACACTCTTTTCTTTCCCCTCACACTCCTCTCTCTTTCTTTCTGTGTCTGACAGGTGACTAACTCTGTTCTTGCTACAGCAGCTCAGCTTAATCATCTCAAGTCGTCCTAACGAGCGCCTATACTGGCACAACCTGCCTATACATACACACACACACACACACACACACACACACACACACACATGCTGCTCTGCGACATATTCACGCCTCATTAGGCAGCTCACAGGGGGAACTAATTACTTGAAACTGCACCAGTAAAACAAAGCAACGCAGACAATATAAACAGCAGACCGGTAGCTGTACAAAGCAATAAACACATATTTGTCATGGAAGGTTGACATGCTGCTGGATTCCCCAGTCAAAGCTAATATATGATGTGTAATTATTACACTATATGGGAGAATAACAGCATCTTGAAATTCCTGACAAACTGACCAATGTTTTTCTTTTTTTTTTTCTCCGTTTCTCTTCTGTCAGCGGCGAAATATTAAAAGACATGTTCCCTTCCAGTGCTGCTGAGAGAGAGCGCCAAACACCTGCAGGCAGTGTCTTTGTGGGATTGACCAATGATGTGGTGGCAAGACATGAATATTAACTAGTCATTCGGTACTATATTTATTCAGCGATTGAAGCAGTCACAAAGGCACAGAAGCAGTCTCGAATTATCCTATTAAGGGATCACATTTGCAGCTATAAACAAAAATAAAGCATTCAGTGTTTAACATCATCACCTTGCCATCATCAGGCGTGAGGGAACTGCTTCTCCAATCAGGGGACACTAAATGTTAACGACGTCACACAAATTCTATTTCTCTCTCTGGTTTTCTTCACTCTCTTTTCTAAATCGTATCCGCACTTACATGTTTCTCCATATCTATTTCTTCCTTATGTCCACGTCTTTTTCCCCCCCCCCATCTTTCCCCTCCCCATCCATCATTTTATCTACCCCTCGCCCCCCCCGACCTCTTCTCTCTCTGCGTCTGACTGCACCATGCATCCCAATGATCCACCTAAGCCCGTAAAAGGTGTTTGTGGGTTAGATTCACTCATCCTCATTCTCTTTGCTCCGCTTCACTTTACGATGGAAAAGCCCAGAACATTAGCTGTTTCTGCAGTGGACTGCGGCATTTGCGGGGACCATATGGCCCGTAAGGTACCACTGTAGCTGTAACAGGAGTCCACATTTTTACTGCATGCTGTACCACTGCTGCAGTTTGAGCCTGTGCCCACGAGAAATTATTCACGATAAATAGTTTCCTTCTTCGTAGATGCTAAATGTTAAAAGAGCTATGAGTGATTACAGTTTTTATTACAGTGCATCAATTTGGCTCATGTTGATCATTTAAGCAATAGTTTTCTGTCTACACTCACAGGATGCAGGACAGATGGAGGTTTAGAGCTCCGAGAGGGGGTTCTGCTCTAGCTGCCACTGTAAAATAGTGATGATAACCAAGCGTTGCTCTTCCTCATAAAATTACCGCCATACTGTATATTGAGGCATTAAATATTGGTGGTGATCGTGGGACAAAAGTAATGTACTATAGCTGTCACTCTCTGATGCCAAGTCAGCAAATCATCTTAATCAGGGAAAATTAAGTACAGTACTAAACACAAATACAGCCTAATCTACTTAACATTATAGAGCTTCAATTGGACATAATGGAAATATTAAGGGACACTGCAAGATTTATTTTCATATTTCCGCGAACACTGACACAGGGAGACCTCCAGTTACTGTTTTTTTTTCTCACACACAACTTCAGTCCCACGCTGTAAACTATGCCACACAGCAGTTATGTTCCTCGCCGATACATCACATGCAATGAGGGCCTATGTGTGTGTGGGTTGTCCTTTATTTTACATTTCACATGTTCATTGGTTGCCACTTGGTCCATTTTCTAAAAGAAACTGTAGCTGTACACAATTTCTGCCACAAATCCATGACGATACAGTGTTTCCATCCCATATTTGTGTGTGATATTCCTTTCTTTACTGAATAGTGTATTTCATTGTTTTCTGTGGGCACCATACTAATACACACAGGTACACACATAACAACAGACCACACAGATAGTACTTACAGTAGCTGCAGGGAAACCAGTCCATCAAACAATCCCTTGGGCAGCTCTGTAATCTTGTTTCCGTACAACACCCTGCACAGGACAGTCAAAACAACATCATTTAGGTTACAGTGGTTACGAGGCTGTCCTTACACGCTGAGACTTATGTGGCATCTTATGGTATTTTATCCCATTTAAGTCTATTTTTGGGACATTTACATTACAATCTTTGAATTGCTGTTATGAGGAAGAGCATAGAGTGAATGAATAGTTGCTTCTGTTTTTTTTTTTCAGGGCAATGAGGATTTAGTCAGTATCCCTTCACAGTTGGCCTCTCTAACATTTTGCAATCCCGAATCATATTAAGTGTAATTTAAAGTATTATGATTTCATATTTGTATCCTAAGTTCAATGTGTTGGCTTTTCAAAATACATGTACATTTACAGCAAATACTCTCATTAGATAGTTTGCCTTTGTCCAATTGTCGTCAGAATGTCAGTAGCGGTCATATAAAGGTGTAAATCATCAAACTTGAACATGTTGTTCACTGGTCATGGAAATAATACCAAAAAGTCCTTTATTATTACAGTGTTTTTTGACTAATTGCTCTTCTATAAAAGCCCACAAATATTGAGTACTCCTGAAGGCTGAGATGACCCTGTATACATCTGCACGGGATGAAAAAGCCGTCAGGCTCACTGAGTTGGAGAAAATGTTTTCGGAGCAAGAACTAAGTGTTGCAAGAGACGAAGGTGTCTGTTTCCAGTGTATTTTTTAAACTTCTTTATGTTAGAATATACATGTACATGTACCATGTACAGCACAGTCATTTCAGCACTAAGGCATTTCTCACCAAGCACACTGTTGGACCATTTATGTCATTTGATCGTCAGAAAATGAAATTATGTTTGGGATGTGCCTCCAATTATAGCTGCAAACATTTAATTCCCTTGAGCAATTTTATACTTTGCTCTACATCACGCCTCAGCTGGCCTCTACTGCAAAAGTTGTGCCTCTCAGTGACATTCCTGTTCAACTTGGCTGTGTGTCTGTGTATGTCTGTGTGTGTGTTGTGAGAGTTCACCTTGTCTACCCCGTCTTGTCTGTCTGTCTCATTTTCATGCTCCAGATTGATTCAAATTAAACTGTCCTTCATGTTCTTATCACAATCACCCTCAGACATACACACACGCACGTACAATTACACACACACACAAGCAAATACAAAGACCCACATACAGCGTTTACGCACACTCCGCAGCTCTGTGGTCCAGTTGTCAACATCAACAGCGACAACATTTTTATTTTCTAAATATCTGGAAATGCAATTACTGTCCTGTCTGAATATGTGTGTGTGTGTGTGTGTGTGTGTGTGTGTGTGTGTGTTGGCATGTACCTGTGTCATACTTACAGTGAGGTGAGTGAGCGGAGGCCACTGAAAGCATCGTCGGCAATGTCAGAAATCTGGTTCTTACTCAAGTCACTGGGGGGAAGAGAGAGAGAGAGAGAGAGAGAGAGAGAGAGAGAGAGAGAGAGAGAGAGAGGGGAGATAAGTGCATTACTGTAATACACATAGATGGGGTTCATTCTGTGTGAATGTCCTAGAAATGTCTGACAAATGATCATGAGAGAATACATCAGCAGAGGTCAAGGTAAGGGGACATGAGTTAAAAAAAGTAAGAAGAGCTGAATGTGAAAGTAAATGAGGGAGAGAGACAGATAGAGAGTGTGATGGACAGAGTGAGGTAAAGAGGGGATGTGACAGGAGACACAGACAGAGAGAGAGAGAGAGAGAGAGAGAGAGAGAGAGAGAGAGAAACTCTGGAAGCAGTGGCATGTTAAGTGCAGTTCATGTCACTTCCACTGCTGTAAGATATATTATTTAACACTTCTGTGGAGGTTAAAACTCCATCTGTGCGCATGTGTGTGTGTGTGTGTGTGCGCATGTGTGGATAGGTGGGTGGATAACCTTACAACCTTGCACAATTCTGAAAGTCTGGCATTTTCAGCCATTTGCATGATAAGGACATTTTTCACCAGTGAGCTTTATGTCCGTGTGTGTGTGTGCGTGTGTGTGCATGAGTGTGTGTGTGTGTGTGTGTGTGCGTGCGTGTGTGAATGAGACAAGAAGAGACAAACTGTGTGAGTGTGTGCGTGTCTGCGTGCTGGTTTGGACTTTGACAGATTAGACGTGAAAGAAGGGCTCTTTTCTTTTCGACTGTAGCTCACAGTCCATAAATGTTGTAGACGTCAGTACCTGATTATGCATCTGTTAATTAAAGTTTTATATTTAAACCATTTTCAGCTACTGAGGTAAATTCTTTATGAATTTGAAGATCTTGACAGTTTAGATCCTTATTTTGTTAAAGTTGCTGCATTGATTGTTTCAGTTCTTGTGTATTTCCATCTTTTCCCTGCTTGCTAATTATGTCTGACTATTCGTTTCAATTTAAACAAAACATAGCATTATGACTGGTGCAGAAAATATTGTGAATCATACAACGGAAGCCCGAGACAAGAGTCAGAACCCTCTAGCCTTATTTATTGATATATTCAAAGCCTAAAACATAGTAGATCATGTCTTGCTAACAATTAGGTTGATTAACAGACCTTTGGTTAAAAAAGATCTCAGATATACTGGGTCTGCTTTATTTTCTTTTAGCATTAATCATTCACATTAAGTGAATGCGCATCAAACTTATATGCGTTGTTATGCAGATGATGCCATTGTTGTAGTTGACCTGAGCAGGAGTTAACTGGTTAAATTAATGAATAAATAAATAAAATAATGCATCGACCCAAGTAAAATAATATTGCTGCTGAGGTTCTTAATGTGAGTCATGTTCATGCATATCAGTGCATTATTGTATGCTTGCTAACTTGTGTGAATTTCCATGCATTTGTGTGAGTGCTTGAGACTGTGTATGCAGTTTTATCCACACAGACTTACATCCTCTTGAGCTTCTTGTAGGCAGAAAAGGCTCCTGCTGGGACATTTTTAATCAAGTTCTGCTCCAAGCGACTGAGAGAGAGAGAGAGAGAGAAAGAGAGAGAGAGAAGGAGGGGGTGAGATTAGATGATCTTAAACAATCCCTTCAAATTAATTAGAAAAACACATTAAACCTTAAATATACAAGGAGAACATTTTAATACAATTTCAACACAAGTTTCTTTTCATTCATTTTCTTTCCTTTCGATGTTGAATTTCAACAAGGACAGAGAGGTCATTGGTTATTATGAAGTCCTGTTTACCCCACAGTCTAAGTCAAGCACAAGGGCACAGAAAGTTCAAAAGGTGGCTGTTGCAATCAAAATCAACACCATATTTCTGCAGGTTGGTCAGTGCTTTGCAGCAGGGTCCGGTCAAGGTCAGTCAGCGTGAAATGTTGAGTTAGATTTCGCAGCTCAGCAGTAATGGAAGCTCAAATGGGACCAAAACGAGAATCAGAGTAACCAAAACCTGGACCGCTGAGGCACAGTTCCTGTTTGCTCAGTAGGACTCTGGACAAAGTGTTCAAGAGGTACCGTGATGTATAAATGTGTCCAGTGGCAAAGTATGTCAAGACGCTAACTGGATCCATCAAACCTTCCGTCTCAACCAAAGTGAAATACAGGTTTCACAGCACAATTCACACGTGGGTCAATTGGTTTAACTGTAACAGCAGTACATTAAGTTTTCATTTTCCAATTATAATTCCTCATGTTCTTGAATATTTCATATATTCCTTTGATGGAAACACAACACTGTTCTTTAGATGCGGTCGGACTGTATTCATGAACACAACAGGGTCTTCAACTTTTTCCGGCAAAGTGCCAAAGGGAAGTTATCGCATCTTTTTCTATGGAAGACTGCGCACTCATTACACCACACTGGTAGTATTCAATCCATTATCATTTGGGGAGCCGTCAGAACTAGACACAAAGCCTACGTTCGGGGAAATGTACTGTAGTTTAGTTTCTGCTTTCCTCATGGTCTAGGCTACACGTTCATCTATGTAATCTATTCTTTTTGTTGTGGCTGCTATGAAATGGAGGAAAAGGAGAGGAGGCAGAGGGAGCGTTGTGAATAAAATAGCACAAAATTAGAGAAAATGAAAGGAAGAAAAGAAGAGGACAAAAGAGAAATCATAGAAGGGGAGTGAGGAAACTAGGACAACAATGGAGAAATCAGAGGAGTGGAGAAGTGGGGACCACAGGGGAGAACAGAGGAAAAATCAAGAGGAGAGGAGGAGGATGCGGTGAGGTCCCAAGGCCAGCCACAGGGTCAGCTGTCAGAATGATAAATGGGAACTAATCCACCCTTCTTCTTCCTCTCCTCCTTCTCTTCAGACCCCACCCCGTCGTGCTCTTGACCTCCACTCTCATCCCGCTTTTTTCCTTTCTTTATTTCTGTCTTTCATTCTGTCTGTCTGCCTGTATCTATTTATCTATCTATCTATCTTGTCTTCAATCACTGTTTGTCACAGCTTAATACAGCCGATACATTTTAAATGCACCCACAGCCAAATATTGATCACATTTGCTGGGATTAAATTTAGTGACTGCTACCTTGTAACTGCGTTTTTTTAAAGCGAAACGTGGTCCTGCTTTTGAATGCAACACAGCCCTTACAGGTGGCTGTGACTTGGCTCGTGTTGCTTTCTAAATTTCCACACCTCACGCCCCTGGCAAGCAACAACACCTACAAGGGGTCAAAATAAATCAAGGATGTAGAGATATTGACGGAGACAATCTGCACACACAACAAGTCACAAATTATATCTGGGGGCTTTAAAACAAGGTTGAGTCAAAGACACTTAGAGGCTCAATATCAAAGGATGTATTAAAGGGAAGACATTTTAAGAGGCAATATGAAAAATCGATAAGGTGAGGCGACGATTGAACGGCAACTGAAACAGGAGATGGGTTTGGCAGGTGAGCATTTTCACAATGGGCTGAGTGCGCACTCACACACTCGCACACACACACACACACACACACAAACACCAAACACTGTCGATGTCCTAATGAAGTTAAACGCCTTGAGACAAACCTGTTTTGCTAAATTGCTTTATGAATGTATTTGACTTGGAGGAACAGATTAGCACACAAACACACGCTTGCATGCTGTATACATACACATGCACACAGATAAACATTTGGCAGTGATCCCTGCCACCAGCATTCAGATGACTTTGTTCCATTTGTAGGACTGACAATACATCATTCTATTATGCTCTATTGTTTCTGGCTGCCGCAACAGCATTTATTAACGGATCAAATGCTAATGCTGTGTGTGTGTGTGTGTGTGTGTGTGTGTGTGCGTGTGTGGGTGTGTTTGTGTGTCCGAGAGATTTAATCAGATATTTTTTGGTGCCTGTGGCTCAATCACAATGCATCTATATGTGTATGTGTGTGTGTCTGTGTTTGACCCTCCAACATTGTGTGTGTGTGTGTACCTGTAATTTGTTCCCAAGTACATACTTTGTTTGCGCATACAAAACTGGTGTGTCTGCATATATGCGAGTGCATTGGTGTGTATGTGGGTGTGAATCTATTACTTATGCTGGGGAGGTATAAAGGTATTGGCGTAGCGTTGCGGGGGAGAAATTGCTCCCTTACTCAGAGAGCAATCAACCAGCTGTCCTCTGTACAAACAAACAGGGTACAACGATCAATACGGATATCAAACACGTCCCACTGTGGTGGAGGGCGAGGGGTGGTTGTATGTGTTTAAATGTGAGTAAGAGACCAGGAGGAGGAGGAGGGAGAGAGAAGAGGAGGCAAAGTGTATGAGTGTGTGAAAGAATAGAGTTTTGCTGCAATCTCAAACACCAGAGATCGGGTTAGATGTTAGGTCTAGTTCACGCTGAATCCAAGCATCTAAAGATCACAGTGCGTTGTGTGTATGTGAGCGAAAATGTGTGTATATGTGTGTGTGTGTGTTTGGATTAAGTATCGTAAGTTTACTTTTCATTCGAACTCTGGTTTTGAAGTGGCTATTTTTACTCTTATAAATAGTTCAAAATGTCTCGTTCAGAAGACGAGAATCAAATCTCTCTAACTTGTGCATATGACCAGAACAGTAGAGCAGTTGAAGATGTTGTGTTCAATTAATTAAAAGAAAGAGTAAAAGGTACATTTTCACATGATACAGAAGCAAATAATGTCCAGGCCAGAATGCATTTTTAAATAAGGAATCACATGATAAAAATACTGATATGATGTGCAAAAATACAAGTGTGAAAAGACCGTAGTAATATTTAAAAAAAAATACACATTTAATGAAAACACAATAAATGAAATGTAAAATGTGCTCCCCGTGAAAAATGTCAGTCGATACCACACCGGACACACGTAGCATTTAGGTAAAAATAAAGCAGTCTTACATCTCCACGATGGCCTCAGGGAGGTTGGCTGGTATTTCAGTGAGGGCTTTGCGACGACAGTCCACTATGTTGTTGTTACAGCTGCAGCTGAGTGGACACACGGCTACCTGAGGAACGCAAGTCCTCAACTCTGTCTGTGCTGGACCTGTGGACAGCAATATACAGATGTAATATATGTACAGGATGTATATAGATATAGATATATAGCAGAGATAAACTTTAACTTGTTTGAATACAAAATGGCTTTTGCCGGTTTACTGCCAAATATGGAGGAGAAAAGGAGATTCCTCCATCCCTGCAGCTACAGTTATTACTCCTGCAATAATTTCTGAAATCATATTTTAGCTTCTGTTTTATTCTTAATTCTTTATGGTAGTTCGATATATTTGATCCCAGTTTATCTCAATGAGATGAGAATCAGCTTCAGGGTTGTTTCAGAAGCATTTGCATCCTGCCAGGAATAAATTCTCTGGGGGAAGCATGGCATTTTTTGGTATGAAATAGGCATGAATTGCAATATTAACAGAATATCAGCACTGAATATCTTCTAGCCGCAGTACGTAAAAAAAAAATAGCGCTTGATATGAGCCAAAGGATGGAAGGGTAAGGACATGGAGAGAGAGAAAGGAGCATGAAATAGTAAAGGAGGAAGGAAGGAAAGAAGGGAAAAGGGAGGGATGAAATAAAGAAAGAACAAGAGAAAGACAGGGCGGTGTTGACACAAAAGAGATGGGAATGGAGAAAAGAGCAGTAGAGGAGGTCTGCCGCAGAGCATGTAGGGAGAAAAGACAAGGCTAAAGGCTAATAAAGAGAGCACAGCCTGACAGTCTATTAAAACAGGAGCTGAATCAGAGACCTATAAACAGTGTCTATACTATCTGCAGCTGATAACAATACTGCTTTTATACTGTCCTTTTCGCTGATTACGCGCTCTACATGGTGTAATTCCTTCAGTGCTATAAACCCAGTGCTGAGCTGTCTGTAGATGATAACAATGTTGCCTCTAATAATGCCCTGGTCATTACATTCCATGTATTGTAGACCTCTACGTCAAACAGTGTCTACAGTCAACGGCACTAAATTCAATCGCGGACTTCCACTTGAATCCACTCTGTATGTCAAATTCATATTGGTGTTGCTGAATAGTTCGAGGTCAAACATCACTTTAGAGGTTCGGTTTCGCTCTTCAAGTACGATCATGTGTCAATTTTTATAGAGCTGCAATGGAGCCAAAAACTGGCAGCTTTTCTCCAACAATATTTTTACCGGTTTTGTTCCAGGGACAATTTAAAACAAATGTTGGGTGAAACTAAATGCCTTTTTGACCCTTGAAGAAAAAGTCCCATCATCACTTTGCATGCCACAATAAGCACTAGAAAGGTGCTTCAGTGTGTCCTTCAGCCACGCTCTTTGATATTTCAGTGGATTATCGTGTGGATGTGTGTTGATGTAGAGCTCACCATTGCAGACAAAATCCTTCTTCTGCACATCTGGGACATTGAGGCCTCTCATGTGGGCGGGGGCCATGCACTGGGTGAAGGGAGCCAAGCCTCGTCGGGCTCTGAGCCAATCAGAGAGCCAGGACAGGTGACAGTCACAGTGGAGGTTGTTGGAGTGCAGACGCCTGAGACAGATAGAGGAATAAATGAGTGTGTGAAATTAGCTCAATGAATTCTTTACTATCCTTTTTGAAGTGTGCACTTCCTAGAAGCAAAAGTCTCTCAAAAAGTATGTGAAGCACATCAGCTCAGTAAGAGCAAATTCAAATAGGTTCTATTTTTTACACGGCTTACATCCTTTGCCAGGATCATGAGGCTGTTTCCTAGGTGAAACACACACACACACACACACACACACACACACACACACACACACACACACACACACACACACACACACACACACACACACACACACACACAAACACACACAAACACACACACAAACAGGCACTCACACAAACACAGAGTAATATCCTCAACTCTCATTTCCCCAAGGTCTGTGACAATAACTCCCTTTAGAGGGAGGACTCATACGGCTAAATCACAATCTATTCAGAAAGACAGAGCCAAACAGACAGAGACGAGAGACAGAGACAAAAGTGGGAAAGAGACTGAAGGAAATATTCATGTATGAACAGAGTGGACACAAAGAATGAAAATGAATATAAAAAAGAGGAGTATAATACAAAAAAATCAGGCAAAAGGAGAAAACATTTTTGGTAGTATTTTTGGGTATTTTTCCTTGATTTCATAGTGGCTAGCTAAGAGAGACAAGGAAATGTTGTGATTATATTGATATATTGGATGTGTCTTAGATTCCTGGGCCTCTAGACCCCCACATGAACATATTTTAAAAAATCAGTTTACCAAAAATCCATATATTATCTCACATGCCTCTGCTGTTATCTAGCCATACATTTAGTTTTGGTAGTATGTGCCCATGTTTTTAGATATTTAGACCAGAGATTTCCTCCTCCACTCCAGTACCACAGAGAGGAACAGAATTAATTTGAGGTGGCTAACGCATTGCAAACTTAAATTTGAAGAACTCAATGGCAACCATGATACTATTAGGCGTTTCACATTTCACTTGTAGCATTAATTAAATGGTACAACTCAATATAGAAAGCATCAGGAGACATTTCACAGAGCTAAGACTCTCTACAGGCTTCACTGGCTGGATTTGACACCTTAAAAAAAAGAAAGAGAGAGATGAGGAGAAGGAGGGTGGATGAACAGTAGAGTGTCTTGTCAGCGTATTATGTGCCAGCCGGGATATCTAGCCTTTCAGAAGACAGGCCTCCCTTTGTAATAAAGCAGAGGACAAATCCTGTTATGGAACAGAGATGGGCTCATTGATGCTAGCAGCGGGGGCAGTGGGTTTTAATACCGCTCTCCCATTATAAATCCAGTTTATAGTCAAACCCCCGCTGGAGATAGCCACGTCCCGGCCCACCCCCGGCTCAGCCTTAATTACTGACAAGTAGGATTAAAACACAGGGGAGAATGGGGAGAGGCAGGGGGTATGGAGAAAGTGATGTTTTGTGTGTGTGTGTGTGTGTGTGTGTGTGTGTGCGTGTGTGTGCGTGTGCGTGTGCGTGTGCGTGTGCGTGTGCGCGCGCGCGTGTGTGTGTGTGTGTGTGTGTGTGTGTGTGTGTGTGTGTGTGTGTGTGTGTGTGTGTGTGTGTGGACTAGCTGCAAGTCAGTGATAGCGTTTGTTGGGCTTATTTGTGTCTAAGGACATCGTGCATGATGTTTCTGTGAATATGTGTGTGTGTGTGTGTGTGGTTTGTGTGTCTGTCTCCGTGTGTTTATTCTCAGTATTTGCTCCACTGGGCACATCTTCAGTACAATGAATTACACACACACACACACACACACACACACACACACACACACACACACACAGGGGAGAATCAGTGGATGAATCACTTTTCATTGGTTCAAGTTTCTGAATGAGACACATCACGAGGTGATATCATTACTGCTAATAGAATAGAAAGATACTGCAGAAAACAAGAGCAAAGGGAGGGAGAGGAAGACGGAGAGGTAGATAAATGGATAGAAAGAGAATCAGATAAAAGAATAAAGTCAACTGAATATATGTAAAAGCAGCCATATGAAGAATCACATATTGAAGTGGCAGGAGAGATAAGCCAATTAATTTACAAAGACATTTCTACACACACACAGACACACACACACACACACACACACACACGCAAACAGACACACACTTCTCGAAACTTCCCTGCTAATCAAATCAGGGGCATCTCTAAACAATTGATTGAATGAGCCACTTTTATAAAAGCAGCAAATTGAATACTGAGATCAGAGTGCGGCAAAACAAGAAAAGACACAAGATGTAAAACTGGTATGAAAAAAGGAGGAGGAGGTCGAGGATAAAGAGGCTGACAGAAGGGACAAAGATGAGGGGGACGGACTGATGTGTAAAAGAGATGGGGAAGAGGAGAGGAGGACAAACATGAAGAGTAGAAAGAAAAGGAGGAGGAGGAGGAGTAGGAGGAGGAGGAGAAGGAGAAAGGGGACAGGAGGAAAACAGAGGGAGTCATGTGAAGAAGTAGAAAGAGGAAGCAACGAAAGGGGACGATGGCAGGAGGAAGGAGAACACAAAGGGAAGTGAGTGATGGATATCAGAGAAAAATGAAAGAGAGGAAAGACTGGTACGATGGGGAAAACAGAGAATTCATGATAGGAGAAACTGAAAAGAGAAGAGAGATTGGAGTAAGTGAGGAAGAAGTGAAAAATAAGGAAGAAAAACGAGAGAAAAAGGTCAAATGGGATACACACAACGCAAGGACGAAGAGAGACAAAAGGAAGAGGAAGAACGAAGGAATCAGAGGTGACACTCACTCGGTTTTGACAGAAAACAGAGGCACACAAGGGCTTGTGATTAAAAGATACTGGATATTGGTAACTCTGTACTCAATTTGCTGGCGACTGTGTAGCTGCTCTGCTGCCAGAATCCAATTTTCAAAGGCTGATTTTGAGCCGTATTGCCACTCGAGTTGCAGCAGTATGCAGGAAATATAGAAACCCTGCCACGTGATTGGCTGTTGGGGTGATGCTGCCGTTCAAAAGTTGAACGGAGAAAATGGTCGTAAAAGACAAATGGTCTTCAGCGATTGTTATCCTGCTTGTATTTAGAAATCCCCATTTTTGAAGTAGGGTTGAGTGACCACACAAGGGCCTATTAAAAATGATGATTTGGGGAGGAAATCCCATTCTCTGCATGCTGGTTTGGCAGAATTCAACCCCAGTGTGGCCAGCAGGAATGCAACCAATGGTCTGCCTCTCAGACAGTCCCACAGGATTATGGGTAGTCCCCAATTGAGATGTCGTGCCATTGCCTTGGCAACTCTCTCCCTTACACAACTAAATACAGAAAAAAAAGACAAATTAAAGTCCCCTTGTTATCAATCAGAAAGGATGATTTGGCCTGGGGTTCATGTTGGATCATGACTGTGTGTGTGTGTGTGTGTGTGTGTGTGTGTGTGTGTGTGTGTGTGTGTGTGTTTTTCGGTGTTTGTGCTCACGTCAGTAACATCAGTGTGGGAGGTTTCTCCGAATTAATCAAAGCGGATTGAACTATAGAGCCTAAACAAGTCTTTCTTGTGGCATTAATGAGGTTACCATTTATCAAGTGTGTTTGTGGTGCATGCACATTTTGTCACTGTATCCATCTGTGTGTGTGTCTTCATGTGTGTATGTGTGTGTGTGTGTGTGTGTGTACGTAATGGCCACATAATTATTCACAGTCATGAAACAATAGAAGAGTTGGTCTCTTATTATGGCATGATTAGATGATCGCACACAGACACTGCTGCCATGCTGTGTGTGTGTGTGTGTGTGTGTGTGTGTGTGTGTGTGTGTGTGTGTGTTTGTGGCGTTTGTGTATGAGAGTGATGTGTGTAGTTTTGTGTGGGCAGTGAACATACTCAGTTTGCATGAAAGTAGGCACCAACCCATCTCTGTGCATGTGTGTATGTGTGAATGCACAACCACAGAGTGCACGTGTGTGAGCGTCTGTGGTATATGTTAGCAGTGTGTGTGTGTGTGTGTGTGATTGTGATTGTGTGTCATACTCACAGTGTCCGCAGCTTGGGCATGTGGTTGAAGCTGGACAGGGGGATGAGGGTGATGTTGTTGTTGTTGAGGGTGCTGGATGGAGAAACAGAGAGAGAGGAAAGAGGGGGAGAAAAGAGAAAAACAGATTGTCAGAAAAATAAGACTTTGGTGCCACTTTTTGGTCTGGCGGTTTAAACTCTGACGCAAGTTAAATTAAATTCTATCCGGAACACAGGTTTGAGTTCTTGTCACCTTATCCCTGACCCCTCAAATCTCCAAGTATGGGGATTTTTGTTTTGAAGTCATACTTGAATAACTAAGTTTACAAGAACTCCTTGTCCACGGCAGTGGTTTACCCCAAAGGGGTCACAAAATGAATTGGAAGGGGTCCTGAGGTGACTAATAGAAAAGCAACGACTCTAGAACATATCCTGTTACAGCAAAACATGTTTTTAAGGCTTTTCTATAATTATTATAATACTGGACAGTTTTAGCCACCACTTTAGGTTCTGGAAAATGATTTAGCTTAAACAATCTTAAAAATGATTGGACAATACTAACTATCCATATTAAATCCATGATAACGGACCGAGTAGATATGCTTTGTTTTAAGGGGTCATAACTCAAAAAGGTGGAAACCACTGATCTCCTAGTTTTCTTTTTATATATATTAATGTTATTTTAAATTATAGTTATAAATCACAGTTCAATCCCCAAACAACTGTTAAACCATAATAAATGGATAAAGCACAAATACATTTCGGTAGTTGAAAGCTCTCCATGATGACTTTTCATGGTAACATTTTATGTTGGATATTTATAGTGTTTGAGTTCACTCCTGGATGTAATAAATAATCTAGTTTATTAATTTAATTCAACTGAAGAGCATTTAGAATTGTCTGAAATGCATATTGTTAAGTAAGAACATAAATTATTGTCCTGGGAGAGAGATTGCTTCTTTGTTGCTTTTCCTAAGAGTTTTCCTTTTCTACTATAAAAGTGAGGCACACCAGGCCAAACATAGTTTTTCATACACTGGAGAAGTTGAGATTTGGGCTATTTTGCTTCCATGACATGTCTGGTTTCAGACTAGTGAAAAAAAAAGCCAGAAATACACATTTAAATGTTTATTTTACTGCACTTTGTCTAGGAAAGCATTAGATAATGCATACTTTGCATAATTACACGTACAATTTCACAAAACGTAAAATAGAAAAAAGAATTGACTCAATGTCAGTAATCAGACTTTCTTGTCTTTAAGCCTGTCTATATTCTGATTTTTTTTTACAGAGCGGTTTGTTCATATATCATTAATAGCCTGATTTATAGAACATTTTATTCCCAAAAATCATGCAGAAATTTGTTTTTGTATTGCTGTTGACAATGTTTTCTGATTTATGGAGTGATAAAACAACTATGCCAATTAGCACATATTTTATAAGAGTATTTGTATATTTAAACATATAATTTGAGAAAACTGAAAAATACAATTGCCTAGATGTAATTAATCAATTAAGCAAATTTCATGGTGATCTCCATTAGTTAATTTTACAATATTCCCGTTAAAGTGAAGCTGGTCTTTATCTGACTCGAGGGTCTCAGAGTCGAGGGGTATACATGCTGTAGAGCTTGTAAAACTCACTAAGACACATTTTTTTATTCTGGGTTGTATAAATATAAATCACGTGATTTAAATTGAAATCATACAAACTTTGTACTATTTCAAACATCATCAAAACTGCAAAACATTACATTTGCGAATTCTGACCTTCTGTTCAGGGTTCCACTGTTGTGCCAAGTGATCGCATGGAGTTTTAACTCATTATTTATTTACGCTAACACACACACACACACACACACATACGAACACACACCCATCCCCTTGACCTGTGCTTCTTCCATCTCTAACCCATAAGCAGGTCCCTGCTATCTCTGACTATTAGCTCGCTCATAAACTACACTCTGCTTCATATGTAGTATCGACCCAAAGTGGAATGAAAAACAAGGCCGACTGTCATTACTAACAAACACAAACACACACGAGCAAGAAGAAACTCAACACCTATTGATTCGCTGTGATTTCCATGTACAGAAATGGAGACAGAAATCAGAGCAGTGAAAAGAAATGCAGAGAAGACAGCTATTCCATCAAAGCCTTCCACAGGGGGATCGGATTGCAGTGGCAGACTCGTACAAGCTGGTAAAGCAACGTTCACAAAACACTCGATGGGGGAAATTAGAACACGAGCAGGTCCCCCATGACCGAAGTACTGCGGTCCACATAGAGAAATGCTATACAGCAAAACACTGACTGGATAAAGACATACAACTTACATTATGTGGTCATAATGCAGGGAATACTATGTGAAAAACAGAACAAATACTTTAGTTATTATCCTTAAAGTTACTGCAGGCTTATCTTGTGATGTTGGATGCTGGATGTTTTTTTTTGTTTTTTTGTAAAGGAGCAGATTAGTTTGGTTGTCTTGCATTTGTATTTCAATATGAAAAAAATATTTCCAGTATTTGAAAGTGAAGCAAAGCAAAAAATCTATAATAATATTATTAAAAAAGAACATGGAAAAAACCTTTGCTGCAGATTACAATTTTAAAATCCATTTCAGCCAGATCTTTCGATTATTTTTTTTATTTCATAATCAAACCAAATATGACATTTGATTGATTTGGACAGAAACACAGCAATACAAAGCAAACATAATGCCCTTTGTATGTGTGTCTGTTCAAATGGCTTGAACTCAGATTTTTACAGGAAAAAGTCAAGATTGAAAACATGAGTAAATGAGAGATCCTTGTTACATCAGAAATCCAGGGGTTTCTAAAATGTATACTTTCTGGTGGCTTGTGGGGGCCAGCATCAACACGAGCCAGTATAACCATTTGCTTTGTTTTTGCCCAAGTTCCATGGATCATTAATTTCACTGGATAGAAAATAGGGCTAGTTTACTTTACATATCACCCGAAACCTTGTGTATTCAAAGAGTCATTGTTTCAGGACGAATAAAGACTGAGCGGTCATTTTTTATCATGGAAACCCATTCATTTTTCACGTTTGACAATGTGTTTTTACTGCGTTCAGACAAGGACAAGGTCGGCTTTCTCTCTGAAAAATGGCCCAGATTCAAGATGAGAAGATTTTTTTTTTTTTTTTTTTACAGCATCTGCAATATGTTTGTGCCTAAACACACAGTGTGACCATGGTGAGGGTTTGGATTTCGCCGACAAAAATCAAGGAAGCGCTGTCGCCCCAACTGTTCAAAAACGGCTCATTACCGGGGGCTTGCTGTGTTTTCACTAACACCCACTCAGCCTTAAAATAGACTGTTTTTGCTTCACTCTGTTGATGTTACTACTTTTCTTTCTCTTTAATTCTCTCTCCTTCCGAATCTCTTTCTACATTCCCCTCCCTGCCAGTGTAGCCTCAGTGGCCTTGGTAGATGGATACAGTTTCACATTCACTCTCACACACACACACACACACGCACACATTAGGAGTGCTACTATGGTCAGCCCTGTCAGGGGTGATTCCACCCAGTATATATAATTTAATTGTGAAATAACAATAATTTCCCACTGCAATTTCCCTGTCAGTTATTCCCCTGCTCACTCTGTTCAGTTCTGGTCCACATCTCTCTGCCTTAATAAAGCAGTGACCGGACTCACCTAAGCCAAGATAAACACTAAAAACATCATTTAGAAGTCCACAACTATGTTTTATACCGTGGCTGTTTTTTTCCAGCTTATTTTACACTACTTCTGGCCAAGGCTGCACTTGGATTTGAAGTGGTCATAAAACAAATATGTGCATTTTGACAAAGACAGAAATTGGTGCAAAAGGTCCAACTCTGAATATTGCAAAGAAAGGATAGCATGTTCACACTACAAGCATCAAAAGCGTAGCCAGCTACACCGTCACCGGGCCGCTGAAGTGTTGCTCAAGCGCTTGTTGACGTAGCTAGGACTGACAGCACTGGGGACTGGCTAACGGCCTTTTTTTTTTTTTTTTACGCAACAGATCAGAATGAAACAAAAACATATGATTGGTTGACGCTTCACCGCGTCATTGGAGCGCTAAAAAAAGTTGAGACCAGCTCAACTTTGATTAGTGGCCAAACGGCGACAAGTGTCGGGTGTCAGTTTGTAGCTTCGTGCCACCGGCTTCTGTTGAAATTGACTTACAGACTGTTGCCGCGTTGCTTGTAGTGTGAACTTTACACAAGTGAAATTACCTTACCAAGCTACTTCAAAGTTTGCCTCCCTTTTGTGCAATTCCTAACTTAACTGAGTGATTTACACTACAGGGAAATAGCCAGAAAACTGTACACCTGGAAATATCTACAACATTTGATTCAAGTCATTGGTTTTACAGTGTAAAGTATCTGACTGGTCCGGATGGGGCCGTTCCACTGGTTTTGCACTCCACCATATGTCTGTCTTAACTTTATAATCCTGCAGCCTTGACGGATCCCAACACACCATACTGCACTTCCACCACAAAATCACACAGTGCAAACCGGAACATTGGCTGTGTTGTAGTCACGGTCCCATTTACAAATGTTTCACAACTGATGATTTAGCCTATGGTTAGGAAGTTACTTTGTGCACTGTGTATTAGCATACAATGTTGCAGCTGTTTCCAAAGTGATGTTATGCTTTGAGTAAGACTGCTTTAATTTTTCTTCTGTTTTATAACTTATTTTGTATGTTTGCTTCATATTCTAAAGCTGTATGGAGGGACAGAGTTTACAATACAGGAATTATAGGTTAAATAAGCTGGGTGAAGACACACATATGTCTAGATATCCATTATTGGATGTCATTCAGACTCTTTTCTCCCTTGGAGCTCTAAGGATATCTAAGACAAGCTCACCAGTCATTGTCTCCAATGGGAATCCAGTTTCCAGTGTCAACTTTTTTCTTCAAAAGTAGTAATTTGTCTTTAATCTATCATTCCTTTTAAGGTTGTTTTTTGAATACTCCTTCTTATATTCCCACATATTCCTCCTATTAAAATACAAAAGTCATCATATGTCTAGAGTCTTATACAGATTTAGCCACACAGCCCATATTATAGTGGAAGCTTGCTGTTCTGCAGATTAATTATTCGAGAAAAGGCCGCTTGAGTAAAAAGAAATATACAAAAAAAAAAATCACATTTTGTTTTTGCAGTCACAGTAAAAAAAGGGCTCAAGGACTAGTCCAACAATGTTTGCGACATACAATGTTTCTATTACAAAATGCCTATTCAGCACTATTTTTTTCTTTTTAATTTGAGATAGGCTGCAGTGACCTCTGCCGTGCTGCTGCAGGGTAGATCCATGTTCCCTGAATGTGTGTGAATGTGTGCGCATACATGCCCATATGTGTGTGCGCTCCTCGTGAGTGTGTATTCTTGAGTCAGCATGTGCGGCACATGCTTACGTGTCTGCATGTGTGTGTGTGTGTGTGTGTGTGTGTGTGTGTGTGTGTGTGTGTGTGTGTGTGTGTGTGTGAGTGTTTTCGATGCAGTGGTCTCTGCTGCAATAAATGGGCCTCTGCAGTCAGTGATGGAGGAGACTCTTTAGAGGCAACCCACCAGGGAGATGCTATCGCCTGTGTTTGTGCGTGCTTGAGTGTGTGTGTGAGCGTGAGAGAGGGAAAGAGAGTGATGTTATCATATATGTCTTTGCTGCAGCCTACACACTGAGGTCAAAGCCTCACCTGTCAATCTTTCCTCCCTACCTCACACACACACACACACACACACACACACGCACACACAAACACATGATTAGCTGGCTGTTTGCAGAGGTCCAAACTATTTCTGCTCAACGTTTAAGATATTAATCAGGGCATGAAAAATACTCCAAAACAGCTTTTTATTATGACTTTTTGATCAGTTTTGGACATGTCACTTTCTGCTCGTTACAGTCTTTTCAAAATAAACCTCCACGTAGGTTAACTTCATTTTTAGGTTTCCTTAGGCAACAAAACGACTTGGCTAGTAATGTCGCAAAAATAATATTTAAACATTGACTTCAAACAGCCGTCTGCTTCAGAGTTTCTTTGAACCATCCAACCTCCAAAACCACCTGCCCTCTTGGACTTCTCTTTCTTTCCACTATGACAGTCACTCTGAAAGTCTACTCTAAAGTTAGCTGAAAGCCTGAAGTGTCTCATAGAGACGCTGAAGGGTGCCTCAATGCGTCATCAGACACCAAGAGTCACTGACTAAGTGCTGGTATTTGCTGACTTGGGAGTGAGAATGGATTGGCTCTTCCCTGTTACACATGTTAGATGTTATATTTCATAACACTTATCTGATCAAGCCCACATGCCAGGAAAGAATCCAAATCTATTGACGAGAGGTATAAGAGTAAAACATGATGGCTAATGTGCAGATGAAGTCAGTGAGGTTTTTCTGTGGGTCAAGATGACAGTAAAGCAATATTCTACATGCCCACCAAATCCATGTAACCTTCAGGTTATAACTTATTTTTGATCCCAAGTGTGTTATCTGTCATACTGTAGGATAATATTAATACGGCACAAGACAATCTTGTGGTTTGAGATGCAAAACCACAAGTGCCAGCTTTGAGTCAGCTTTCAAGACCCATTGAGTAAGTGAAATGTAAATGTTTGTCTGGTTGCTCTTTAGTTGTGTTCTGTTTCTATGTGTGTTTGGCGCCACAGAGTCTGAGCTGCTATTGTGTGTGTCTGAGTGTGTGCATGTAATAAAGTGAATTTCTATTAGTGTCTATTATGCTCAATCAGCCTTAACAGACACAGATCAATACACTGATCTGTAATGTCTGAATTACTACAGCCACTAAAACACAACACAACAATGTAACTTTATGACTGTGATTACAACCAATATTGGCTTCACGCTCAATACGATTATTCTCTCTCGTAATCACAAACATTAGTTATGGTCTCGTGAAAAGGGACCCAGTGAAAGAAGAGTTCTGATGACTGAATTACCAAACACGATGTAAAACGCATCATAAAGCGTTCCAGTATCGAACGGTCATTTTAGTGTTTAGTACTTCTATTGTAAATCACATTTCTGATTATACTCACACTACAAAAGGTTCATGCAACAGTGTGTCAGACAGCTGATCATATTCCTTTTCAGTAGTAATCAAAATGTGTATCAATTATTTTCTCCTTGTGCAAGTATTTTGAAAATGTATTTGAACATTGAAAACTTATTTTACAAAATGCATTCATTATTGAAAAGAAACAACTATTTTCTGAAGATTATTTCCCCAGCATTGCTAGTAAATAAAGGCCAGCTGTCAGAAGTGTTACTATCGAGGCTAATCTTTATTGCTTTCAGTGTAAAATAAAAAAACGTATAATATTAGACTTCCCTTTTTCAAGCGCTGATGTCTCATTTTAGATAGACCTCCTGGGTAAAATCCTTCTTGTACACTTGGACCTACTCTGAAATCTTAAATCAATACTCCATTGTGGGAACGAGACCACAAACTGAAAGCTCAACAAAGCAATTTCATGACCCTACTTACATCTGTATTGTAGTTACGATTGATCAGACTGCCTCTCTAATTATTGCAAACATTAGATAGAAATCATTGATGTGACCAAACAAAGATTCCAGAAACACACATTGTTTTCATCAGGGTCTTTTTGAATGAATACTATCTCGCTTCTTTGACAAATTGTCTCGGTTAAAACCTGGAGCTGCTTTAAATGTGAACTGTTGTCCTGCAGCACCGGTTCCTCTAACATCTATGTGCTGGAAAGTGTGTCAGGTGTCTTCATTGGGACTCAACATGAGGAATGCCAGGTGAAGGCAATAAACAACCTAATTGGTTAGAAAACTGGTAGCTGTCCGGAACCATGAGGATTGAGGTTCGGCCACATCAGCATTTAAAAAAGCAAACTTTTACAGCAAAATTAATTTCAGTGGAAACAGCTCATTGCTATCAGTGGATTTGCCTTCAGGTGCAAAGATAATCTGTGTGACTCTTTTGTGTCATGTTCAATTTTGGTAATTTGGGCCGGTGACTAATAGCAAGCCATCTTTACAGTGCCTTTGCACAATGCACTTTTATTCAGCAACATGATCAAGTTCATGCTCCTTTAAGGTTGTTTTGGGAAATCACTAACGTATGTGGGATTAGATAAGGAAAAAGGGAAAAAAAAGTATGGAACAAAATTCAATACATCATGTGTAAAGCCTACTTTAAATGAAACACAAAAGTAATGCTATTATCAATGTTATCAGGTTAAATCAAGTTCACAAGCCTGTTTTCTAAATGTAATCTCTTCAGGATCAAAATTGCAATGTGACTGGAAAACATATTGATTAGAAAGTTTGAAATGGGGCCAACAGCAAACATGGAGGACAGGTTACCGCAGGTATAAACTGTATCAGAGACGAATGCAGAGAATATGCATAACACATGCACTATATTTTTTTTACTCGCTCAAAATAACAAAATCTAACTGTAAAATGGCACAAACTGAAACCTCAGATACCTTGGTATTTATTCTGCATTCTCATAAAGCTGTGGTAATCCCAATCATTTACCAGGAATTAAATAAGTGTTCTAAAAAAACCAAAGACTACAGTGAAATATAAACATGCAGTCTGAGATGTCAGCTTTTTGAAGGGAAGTTTGTCAGCCTAAGCATGTAGATATAGAGAGAGTATTAAAGAGGAGATGAGAGATGAGAGCCATTGAGACACACACTAGAGGAAGTGAATTTGGGAGCTACATCCAGCAGCCGGTTAACTTAGCTTAGCACAAAGACTGTACAGGGGGATGGCGAAGTAACTTCATGAAGTCATGTCAAACCAGCGAGCCGGCATAACCCCTTGTAAAACCAAAAAGTGTTATTTATATAGTTTTGTGTACAGACACAACGTTTTAGAAAGCTTTAGAGGTGATGGTGGGGGGGGATTTCGTTCCCTTTTGACAGAGCCAGGCTAGCTGTTTCCAGTGTTTGTGCGAAGCTAAGCTAACCAGCTGCTACCATTATCTTTATATTTACTGTACAGAGAGTGATAGCAGTCTTCTCAGCTATCTATCACAGATTATTACTTCACTCTTTATGGTCCATCAGAGCCAAAATATAATTTTAAAACAACAGTTTTTTTTTCTAGAGTTATGTGGAATGTGTTACGCTCTTTTGCTTTGACATGAGTTCGAAGAGGAATTTATTTCTTTCCCACACAGACGCTGAAAAGGGGCCAACAATCGAAAGGCCAAAAAGACTCTTTCAGAGTTGTGTGAAGAGCCCTCAGCATCTTCCCCGAGGCCTCGTTACAGCTTTAAGAGAGGAGGCAAAAGGGAAAAACACAGACACTTCTATCACTCATTTATTAAACCCTCCCCCCAGCCCCACACACACACACACACACAGACACACACACACACACTCACACACACACACACACAAGCACCATTTACTTGTTCACTGTAGAGAAAGAGAGCAGCTAGGCTTTCAATCAAATAGGTCACATGATCATTTAACCTCTTCATTCTTCCTCTTCACCACGAGAGAGACGGGGGAGGGGAGATATCTGTCTATAGGTAGATCTTAAGGTAAACGTTTGTCTCAATGAGTCAGACATTGCCATCACAGTCACATATGCTATGCATCTGTATCAGCAAGTGTGTGTCGATATGTATATATATATATATATATATATATATATACACATATACATGTCTGTGTGTGTATTTGTGTGTTTGAGTGTGAGGCTGCTGAACCTTTGAGACACAGAGAAACAGAGAAAGAGCGGGATTTGCAAATGAATGCTCCTCTCCTTCATTCAGTGTGTGTCTCTTTTGATCAGGAGATTTCAGCTCGTAAGTTGAAGTGATTTGTGACCCTGTTGACTTTGACACAGAACTCTAAAGGTCCATGAGGTCTGCAAACAGGCTTTAAGGGTCTTTAGGTGTAAGAGTTAAGGGCTTTTAGTGGTTGAATTGTCTCATATTTGAACTTTCCCACGGGGTTTAATGCATGCTTTGCTGCTTTACCCTGGCAGCCTGGTATCAAATCGAGTATGCATAAGTGTTTTTGTGTGTATGCGTGTGTGCATTTGTGTTGTTGCGAACATATATGTGTGTAAGCGAGTGTGAGTGCAAGTAGTAAGCTAGTTTAATGAACTCTTGAGTGTTTGCACAGTCAAAGTCTCGCAATTTACTCCTCACATCGCTGAGAAAATTGACATTTCAAGAGTGTTGCCGTTGGTAACCACCCTGGGAAAGCTCAACTGTTTACAACATATACCGAAAAAGCACTAGGGGGTTAAGATTCCAGACCAAATCTTTTGGCATATTTGTTGCATTTTAAGTCAAATTATATCCATGACAGAGTGAGCAAAGAGTGAAATGATTTTCTCTCAAAGAAACAAACCATTTTACTAGTGAAACCATGAGTTTTTAAAAAGCAGGCTGTTTTTTTCTGCTGAAAATATGGCTGCACAAATGGAGGCAGGAAAAGGTTTCTGTAATGGCGCTTCAATCAACTGAATAATGGATGTTTGCATTATTCCTTACTGAGACCAGTAGGTGCCGAGCCCAGCAAGCTTTGCAGATTGCCTGATGGAGAAAGGAGAGAACTTTGTCCAATATTGTGCCAAGCTCTTGGCGAAGAGTTATAACAGATCAAAACATGAGCTGGATCGGAAATATGGAGCTATCTTTGTGAGAAATCAAACCTCTTTGAAGTGGGGTGTAAATGATGTCGAGAATGTGGGGTAAAGTTACAAAAGCTGTCCCTGAAACCACAATCTGATGATGTTGATTTTAATCAAATTAACTGACACTGAGCAAACAGGGATACAGGATGAGTATCATTGGACAAATCCATGTGGTTTGGCAGAAGGCTGTTTGTATGCATGTGTGTGTGTGTGTGTGTGTGTGTGTGTGTGTGTGTGTGTGTGTAGGAACACAATACCAGACTTTTGCTTTCTTATATTTCATGTCACCCTTGTATTCCGATGGAATACAAATGCTTTGTGGGTTTCTAAAATTAAATCTGCAAGCGAGACTTGGAGAGGCGAGGGAGAGGAAAGCAAGAAAGAGACTAATAATATGGGAGGGAGGACAAGGCACAAAGAGAGATGCACATAAAAATCTACTGATGAGACCATTACACCTTAAACGGGAACAAATTACATCGCAGATTGCCTCCCCCTTCTTTCTTTTGCTCTCCTATCATCTTTTCTCAATTGTCTCACAGCCCTGCTTGATTTCCACCCTAAATCGCCTCGCTCTCTCTCTCTCTCTCTCTCTCTCTCTCTCTCCCTCCCTCTCACTCTCTCTCCCTCCCCCTCTCTCCCTCTCTCTCTTCATCTCTCTCTCCCTCCCTCTCGCTCCCTCTCCCTCCCTCCCTCTCTCTCTCCCTCCCTCTCGCTCCCTCTCCCTCCCTCTCTCTCCCTCTCTCTCTCTCTCCTCCATCACCATACCTCCTCCTCTTCCCTGTCCTGCCACCCAGTGGGATGTGATTAATTGTGAGCGGGTCAGACTGTTGGCACCGAGCTCTTCCGATATCTGACGCTATTCCCACCTCTGCACATAAGCTCTGTGTAGCCCAGCCCCTCCTCTGTGTGAATCAAAGTCGTACCTGCAGGTTTGTTAACACCCTCCCCTCTAGCAGAGTCTGATTAAAGCTCTTGTAGATAACCAAGGAAATTTAAATTAAATCAAATGTTTTAACATGTTTACTAAATAAAAACTCGTAGGTAAAATAAACCATTTCTTCTCTCATAAAGACAGCATACAACTGTGTACAGTAGAGCTGCATATTGATACAACACCTCCAGAGCATTACACACATGATAATGCATATACATAAGGATGGACAGAAAGGGCGGTGAGCGGTGTTACATTTTTAGTTTTGGGCTGCCATAGTTGGGTTGGACGATATCACAATATAAACGCGAGACTATAGGAATGTGTCAACCATAAACCAAGATTGTGTTACAACAATTATTAGGATGTATATCCTCTTTTGAAACTTCAGGTTGAAGTCTACTCTGTCTCCTTACTTCTCTCCTTGGCTCTTTGTCATTCTTGACTGACAGTTTTTATTTTCTTTATCACCTCCACCTACTTTTCCTCCACCTCTTTTATCTCTCTCTCTCTCTCTCTCTCTCTCTCTCTCTCTCTCTATATATATATATATATATATATATATATATATATATATATATATATATATATGTATAAATATCCCTCATTTCCATCTTTTTGCCTCCTTCAACCCCTCTGACCTTTTCTCGGTGTCTCTCCCCAGACCAACAAACTCTAAAGCGCTTTATATAACCACCATCATTATTCCAATGGAAACAGTAAACTGTCGCAGTTTCTCTTTATCTCATTTTCAGACCCTGCTTCCACCTCTCTTTATATTATTCAGCCACCCTGCTCTTTTCCTGGATTATTTTTCTCAAAATCTCAAACAAATACGTCTTAAACCACTGTCATTATTTTTAAGAGTAGTTACCGTACACACTTAACTCAGCCAGTCTCTCTTGGCAATGTATTTTTCCCTCTCACTTTTCACTCCTTATCCCCTCCACGCATCCTCTTCTACAGATGTTCAGAAACTTTTCATTTCTTCTGCTCACTGCTGACGCCCTCTCTCTTGTTTTATTCATTGCTAACCCTGCATCTTGTCTTTCTTCTGCATTTCTCTCTCTTTCCCACACAACCTCATCCCTCTCTTGCTTTTCCTCTCTCGCTCAGGTCAGGTCAGACCCTCTATCTTTGCCAGGGCGCTGGTTGTTGCCAGGGCGTGATGGCTCTGCTGAGCCCGCTGACTCAAACCGAAGCCAAAAGGCCAGCCAAACCAAAATCACTGAACAGCAGAAAGCTGCACTGCTCTGTTCTTTTTTGACCCCTCTGTGCTCACACACACACACAGCCACTTAAACACATTCACGCACACACTTAAACACACACACACACGGGCATACACACTTGCAAGAAGATGTGGTTGAACGTATTGGACACAAACATGGACAAGCATTGACGCTTTAAAACATGCATCCAATTAAAGTGAATATGCTTTTTCAGAAAGCGCGCACACACACACACTTTTGTATTACTAAACTTTAGGTTGAAGAAAGGTTCGTTCCAGGGGCTTCGATCCAGCGCCCACGCGTAAGGGATGTAAGACAGATCTGGAGGCAGGACACGACTGCAGAAAACAATCGTTACCGGGGGCGGCTGACGCGGCTGATGCTGGACACACACCAACTGCACTGGGGCTTTCTGACATGTCGGGCAAGCACGGACACACACACAAGCACACACACTGTTTTCCCTTCTCATTAACCCTTGTTTAATATTGACAGTTGTGCCAGTAGAGTAGCACAAACAATTACTGTATGTGGCCATACTGTAAGTTCAAATTACACTTAAGGGAAACGGCCTGCATGTATACACACACACACACACACACACACACACACACACATTCTCTTCCAAACATGTTTAGTGGTCATATTTGGGGGCGTGGGAAGAAACCGGAGAACCCGGAGAATACCACGCCGACACAGGTAGAAACTGAGATGCCCCAGCATTAACCACTGGGCTACTGTGTTGCTTTGTTTATATATATATATATGTATATATATATATGTGTATATATATATGTGTATATATATAAATACATATACATATATATTATTATTATTTTTCTCTCTTTTTTTATTCATTTTTGTTTATCCTTATTTCAATAGGACAGAAAAGCTTCCTTTGTCTCAATAAGGCATTAGAATAATAGGTGAGCTCTCCCAGGGTGCATCCACCAAGTGTAAGCAATGTCATTTGGCTAATTAATTCTGACAATTTTTATGTGAGTATTAGATGATTTCCTTTTAGAAATACTGTTGGAAAAAACATGAAAGGGTGCAACGTAATTCTTCTGGGCAATTCCTCACCGTCAATGTACGTCTACTAAAAGTGCTTGTTTTCGACCACTGACAAGCTCAGATCGTTATTATGAGTGTCTGACATCATTATGGAAAGAAAAAAAGAAATATAACATTTTTCTTACCTTTCGCTGTTTGATATTTTGTCATGTGACTTGTTGCCGGAAGACAACGGTGGAAACGCGAGTGATAGTTGGAGAGAGGAGTGTTGGTGTTGTCAGAGGTTGTTGTGTTGGAGTTCAGAACATTTTGCTTGTAGAGTTTTCTAAAATACGTTCAGTGTCATGGCTGAATATTTTGATGATTTTGACGATGTAGATAAATGAGACTTCTCCTAGCAATACTTGGTTTAACACAATAACACACAAACCGGATCAAGCAAAGGTTAATAGAAATGTTTAATTTTTCTGTGGGGTTCTTTATATAAAGTTTTTACTTACAATCTGAGCCTGTCACGGGCAAAAAACACGTACTTTTAGTGGACATATATTGATGGTGAGGAATTGCCTCGAGCGATCGCATTGCAGCCGTTTAGCGACTGCAGTCTGCAGCCTTCTCGCTCGATGTTCATTTCAAAAACTGATGTGCCCATTAGTCACTAAGACATAAAAACATGGCAAAATATGTTGAGAAATACTGATGTAACCCTTTAAAAAATAACACGAACACTCCCATTCCAACTCATCCACTGTTTTTTTTTGAGAGAGTATTTTTAAACTTGCAGCCATACTGGTTGTGGTTTTACAAAAAAGAAAGTTAGAAGAGCATGGGAGGCCCGGTGGAAGTGAGGCTGAGAGGTCAACAGCTCAGTGGGTGGAAATACAATTCATGCCTCCAGCTTACAAGCTTGGTACACGTCATTCTTTTTTTTCTCGCTGCTCTGCAGTCTTGATGTTTAAAAAAGTTATCCTGGTTTCACTGCTTGGTTGGATGATCACTGAACTTTCTTGAGTCAAACTCCTACTGGTTCAAAGTAGACTCTAAATGAACTAAAACAGTAGATTTTGTTTTGTCGTTGATAGAGGAAAGGGAGGTACAAAATGATGAAGGGGAAAAATACAAGAATGATGGGAGGAGGAAAAGTGGTAAGAAAGAAGAAGAGGATGAGAGAAGATGGAGATGGAATGAGAAGAAAATCGTGCAGGTGACAAATGACTGAGAAGAGAGAGAAAAAGGTCAAAATTAAAAGCGTGGAAGAAAGTGGTTAAGTGTGTGTTTGAGTGAAAGTCACCTTGTGGAGTTCCAGTGCACAGAGCAACTCTGTCTGTCTCCCCTTATGAATTATGACAGTCACTGGTTGGCCGAAACCCCTCTGCTACACACACACACACACACACACACAACCACACACACACACACACCACACACACACCACACACACACACACACACTTCACTCCTCTCTGTCTTACTCTCTCTTGTTCTCACCCTCTCCTTCTCTCGGTGGTACACCCTCATCCAGAAAGCTTTGCTACATGGAGAAAAGCGATCATAAAATATGCAGTTGTTCCACTTAGATTGCCTCTCAGACCAACCCTGTTGTGTGTGTGTGTGTGTGTGTAGCGGCATGTCATGTAATGGCGGTGTGAGTCCTCTATTTTCTCTCTTACTTCTCTAACCATTTTGCTGTTCCTCTCGCCATCTGTCTCTCTTTGTCACACTCTGGGTTTCTGTCTGTCCCGGTCATAGTTTCAGTTTCTGAAAAATGGAATTCATTTCAGTTCAGTGGACATTATTGCGGTGACATGTGACCTGCTTCTCATTCACTCTCGCTGTCTTTCATGCTCAATCCCTCCTCGTCCCCGCATGCCATTTTTCTGTGACATCAGCAGCAAGGTAGACTGTCCTGCAGGAGGGGAATCAAATATGGCTACATATCCAGACAGTGCTCTAGTTTTCTTTTAAGCTTTGCCTTCATTTGTACATGAGCAGTTGCTTTTTATGCTTTTAAGAAGTCCCATCATGGATCTGCAAAATATGTCTGTGGTTCCTGGGTCCATGTAAGTGTACTGAGTTCTCAAAAATGTTTGATTCAAACATATATATGGCATAGCCTATTTCTACTGTACTTCATAACATTCATAACTTCTAACCTGTTGTGAAAAACAGAGTGGCACCCTGCTACAATTACAGATGATGCAAGTACTTGCTCGGTATAAAACTGGAACTCGTGTCCAGGCTAACTCAAAATCAGTGACTATGTAAAAATTGACCTTTTGGCTCAAGGACGCCTCCATAGGTGCTGAATGCTGATGGACACATATTGGATTCTTCAGGGTCTGAACGGGTAGAGATTATCTGATTTCTCATGGTATCGATAGCATGCAGCCTGCACATAAATATTGACTACAAGTGGCTTCAGAAATACAAATATGGCCATAAAGTCAAATCCCTAATTGCGACCTGTCACTCAACCAAGATGCAAGAAATTGTAGATCTGATGAAGCCGTAATGTCTGGCGTTGAACATGTTGATGCCCAAGGAAACAGTTGATTGTGTTTTTCTTATTTGTAAAGACAACTTTGAAAAAGACAAATTATGAAAGAGTGCAGTGACTTTGCAGCAAAATTCAGGGCCATACATTCACATTACCTTGAGAAATATTTCAGATCTGAAAAAAAAAGAAGAAACGATTCCCTGAAACGCCCCCTCTTTAGATTTTTCTGACTGAGATAGAGACCCTTTTGAAAAATGAAAGTGATTAATTCTATTTTTATCTGAAAATGATCAAGTACTCATCATCTATTTTCATTAATCTTTGTTGTCAGCAGAGAAAAAAAAAACTCGAGCTGAAAGATCAGTGAACGAAAACCGCATGTAATTCAACTGGTTGAAATATGGCCCATGAATAATTATTAATTAATCAGCTTCGTATTAGCCACTCATGGAGTCCATAGAAACATGTACACATGCAAACACACCGACCACACGTGGCTGTACGTGTGTGCTTCCCTGCCAGGACCATTTGTGAATTTATGATTGTGTATGCGTGCATTTATTAAAACACTTCTGCATGTTTTTCCTCTGTGTGTGTGTGTGTGTGTGTGTATGGGTGCCCTTTTTCCAGCTCATTGGGATGCAAGGCGAGAGCCCGTCGAGTGAGAGCTGTCCGGGCTAGCTTTGGAGTCATTAGCGCGCTCGTTAGTCCAGTTATGTTAAATCTAAATTACCATTCATCATCACACAGGGACCCATCATTTCTTCTGATGTGGCCTGGCAGACACATGCACTAACTGGATTAACTCATTCAAAGACACGCAGACACACTCGCTAAAACACAGTGGAATTCCAAATCAGGCGTTAGCTGTGTGGTAAGTGTTTTAAAATAGATTATATATTATTGATTGAGACATTGCAGGGCATTAGCAATGATTGGTTTGCCCTTGTGAATGCAAATCATCCAAAGACCGCCCTGGTGCAGACAAACGCAACTGTACAGAGAATAATAAATCAAGAAAATAAGCTCTACAGTACGATTTTTGACTAAATGTTCAATTGGAGACGTAATTGGAAGCTAAAGGTGACAGAAATTAGCTTACAGGTCGGTGACTCAAATCCCTCGACCACACTGAATGTACCATTGTACTTAATTAAGCTACAAAAGGCTGTAATGGCTCATGGCCATACCACCCGGTCTTATGTCTATGTTTTTCTTTCTTATTTTTGCGAGGGTTATTTAGTTTTTTAGGGTTGGGATTTAATTAACTTAGTCACGTTAATATTTATTTTTTTGTTTGGATTTTTCTCTTGTTTTCATTTTTGTGATATTATTATGTTTAAATGTTTTAAATACTGTCAATTTTAATGTTTGACTTTTTTTTTGTATGATAAAACACATAAAAACAAAAAAAAGCCTGCTACCAGAGGTAAGGTATCTATGCTTATGTTTCTTTTTTTATTGTTTTTTGTTTGGTTTTAAGATTTATTTTCATTTTTGTGTCTCATTGGATGGCTTATATATTTAGTTTTGTGCAGCTTTAAAGTTGTATTTATTGTCTTTGACCCTGATTTAACTTCTTTTGAGTTTTATATACAAGTTAATTGTGCAATCAAATGAAAAATGAACATGTACAATTTTTGAAATGGATCTATTTAAAAAAAAAAAAAAGATTTAAAATACACATCCGATCTCTTCTGATCTCAGAAAAAAGCTTCAATGCAATCGAAATAACATAATCAAACATAATAAATGATAAACGGTGTTTAAACAATACACAAGCTGTTTAACTTCAAATTCTAACTTCATATTATGGGGATAAAAGCTGTTTTTCCTGCATTCCTCATTGATACAAATGAACATAGCAATATACGGAAAGACTTCAGGGTACGGCAGAAGAACGCTGGCCTGCGTTCAGCGCTGGCTCTCAGCATTAAATCCGCTCTCACTGAGTAAAAAGTCTCTCACTCACGCTGGCACACAGTCATTAGTCGCTACAGGAGGAATGCCGACCATCTGCACTGACGTGATTGCAAAGCCGAGGAATTCTCGGGAATCAAAACGACAAAGTGGATGGAGCGGCTCCTCTGCCAAATATAAAGACTGTGTATATCACATAATTACATTTCCACTTCTGCTGTGTTTATTGGCCTTACAAGTTTGAGCACATACAGCTTTGACCATCAAAGGCTTTCAAAAAAAAGAAAAGGCGAAATCAGAGTATTAGGAGGGAAGACGACTGTGGGGTTGTTGAGTTTAACGGTCATGGTTTTCTTCTAAGTTATGCATTGAAGGAAAGTCTTCTTCCAGTTTCTCTCGATGTGTTTGTGGCGGCACCGCAGCTTTGACCACCAAAACTAAAAATGGAAATATTTGTAGGAAAACCTTTGTTTTTGTTTTCTTTAGAAATTAGAGCTCTTTTCTCAATCATGCATCAATAGGACGCCCCCCTAACAAATCCCCTTAATATCTTGATTGGATCTAAACTGTTCAGGACATGCAGCTTTAGGCAGGGTCTGACCTTTGTAATGGATACAGAGAGCTAAAAGATGCTGTATTTGTTGTCAAGATCCAAATTACAAAATTAGTTTATAAACTTTAGCAGTATACCAGTAGGAAGCCTTCAAAAGCTTGAATTCAGATGAAAAGGACTGTCACGTAATCAAGATTAATCTTTTTGTTTAATGGTAACAATGAACACAACGAGACTGTCACGCATCAATAACATTCGCCATTGGGAAAATCGCTTGTTTAGAATTATTGTGCGGCTCTAATTGTTTCTGATAGGTGTTTAATGACAAATATGATAAGGCCACCCTGGCATGCAATCTGTTCATGATTTTAAGTGAAAGAGTAATGAGTCAAGTGTGGCTATATGTCTGTGTTTGTAGATGACAGTGAGAATATATTTTAATCTTTGAAGGACACTGGTTTTGGCACTTCAGTGTGATCACCTTTGAAACGACAGCTGTTTTTATATAACATAATCAATGCTACTAATTTCTGGCAGGGCATCACAGCACACAGGCAGGGGAATGTCAATGACTCGTCTGGTAAAACTAAGAATAACACTGGGTTTAGCAGCCTGATGTGTTGCCATTTCTGGAGGAGTCTGCTTGTTGTACAAGAGGAGCTGTTAGCTTCCAAACTTTTTCAGTTTTGTTTTAAAGGTCAAATAGTATTCATTGGTTTTGGCATTTTTTACCATAACCACAAACTTTTCTTAACCTTAAAGCTTGGGTTGGTAATCTGCTTCAAAAACATGTTTTTGCTATATTTGTTTAAATTCGCATTACATCCCAACTGCAATCAATTAATTTAATGCTCTGACAAAAAAACAACAACACTGGGTTGGGTTTTTCAGATGGATTATTTAACCGTACTATACCTGCCATGTGCAGATGTTGAAGAAAGCAAGAGCTTTATAGGATCGGAATGATAACTGTTAGTAGTAAAGAAGCTATAAAAAGAAAAAAACTGGCCTGTGTACGGATGCTAACTCCCGTCTCCCGCATCAAATGCGCTACTTTCCTGTCCACCACCTCAATCTGTTCAGGGGATCAACATGTGGAACTCCTTACAGAACTCCAACTGGATCCTGACTGGGAAAAGTTTTAACTCAAACTGAAACCGCTTTGAAAAGGGATCAGTCATGTAGTCATGCATGATGTAATGCTTCTTCTCTTATGGTGCCTTAATGTATTAGTTTATGTCTTGTGTTGTTTTGTCTGTATTTTCTCGTTGAGTTAACGAGTTTTTAACGTATTCACCTATTGTTGACTTTGTGTATTGTACTGTCTCCTCTGTATTTATTGGTGAGTTGAATGTAATTTAAAGGCCCATCTACTTTAAGGATGGATATTGCAAATTATTAGGCTATAAATGCCATGGTGTGTGGCATTGGTTTATGTTACATACTTGTCCCGAAAACAAATAACCATAAAATTAAAATAAACTCGGCAGCTTGACTTACCTCCAAACATAAAGGGTACCACTAATTCCTGCGCTGGCACTAAACTTTGGCATGAACATTTGAGTGTGTACTGCAGAATCATCCAGTATGAATGTAAGTCTAAGACATACTGGGCACACCATCCAACTGGATCGCCCAGCAGAACAGAGACTCTGTGCTAAATGCACCCTCGATGCTTGATGTTAAGAGATGATACATCTTCATTTACCCCCACAATCTTTGGCTTTTAATTACACAACATGGTTTGAAATTGACATCCACAACAGTAAAAACCAAATGTATGCTACATTTTTCAGTCAATTATTCAATAAGGTGCATACGCTACAGTGGCTTAGGTTTCAAAAAAATAAAATGTGAACTCCTGTGTTTAAAGTCTTTAATCGCTGCTGTGCATGGTGCACTCTCTGACCATCAAAGCCTCACATCACCTGCCTGTTTCTCTGCCTTTCAACAATACTTTCTTGTTGGAAAACAGCATTTTAATGAAACATGTTCATTCATTATTGTGGTCACAAAAAGTGACTCCTGGCAGGTAATGTTATGTTAGCACAAAAGACCTAGCGGACAAGCCAAAAAGTTACTTTCAAAAATGTACTGGCAACCTCCCAGACTAACTCCTCTAATCTTCATGCAAATGGAAGCTTGCCTAAAATCACCAGAGCATGCTAATTTCCTTCTTTAATTTTTCCCCATGGCAGTAGTGGCGTTTATCTCCATTACAGGCTAGAGGAAAAAGACTGGATGGATATTAAAGAGGGAGAGGAGAGTTGGAAAAAGTTGGGCTCAAAGCCACATAATGACAGGAGTTTATAACAGGTTTTATACAAGCTAAAATTAATAGAAGCAGTATGAGACATTCATGTTTACTTTTCAAGGCTATTGTGAATGCAATGTTTTGGCCTTTTTGTTAAGTTTATTCATGCACTGAAAGAAATTCATGATTGAGATTCTGCTTATCTGTCTATATGGTGACTGGTGACTTACATTTACAGGAATCAGTTTTAAATCCAGTGATTAAAAATGTTGTTGTGACAACTAACTAAATAAATACTGGATATATTTGAACTGCAGGAATGTACTGGCAATCTATACACAAAATTAGAAACATGAGAATTCAGTCATTGGAAAAAGACTTAAAACCTATAATAACATCCAATCCAACTTAAAAGAAAATATCAATCAATGTTCAATGTTCAGTTTTGAGCTGATAAAACTAAACACATCAGTGACCCAGTCGGGGTCTCCGTCCTTACTTTGAGAAACATTGTTCTGAGTCTATCTGGCAGCCTTGGTGGTCTGGAAACAACAACGGGCCAAATTGAGTCAGTCAGTCAGACAGTTGTTCCATCAATAATTAATGCTCCCTGCTCTCCTCCCTCTGATCTTTTCAATCTATTTTGTAACACTGGTCTCTTTATTTTTTTTTACCCGCTATAGACATATCAGTGTTTCTTACTGCTTTTCTGTCTCCTTTTTCAACTCTTTTTTTTTTGCTTTCTGATGTCCTACGTCTCTCTCATCTCTATTGTTTTCCTGACTGCTATGAATGGACAAGTTTAGCATTTTAGTATCTTTTGGTCTCATCTGGTGTTCAGATTTGTCTGATCTTGCATCTGTTTAATGCATCTATCTAGCTCCCATCTTCCGCTACCTTCCAACCTTTTCTCCATCTACATCTCTCTATCTTCTGATTCCTCTGCCTCTCATCTTTGGATTTCCCTTCTTTCCTTTCCCATCTCTTCCTCTGTATCCCCTGGTTCCCCCCCTCGTCCCCTCTCCTCAGGTCCAACAGCAGATAAATAAATGATGTCCAGGAAACTGGCTGCTTTTCCAACACCGATACCACACTCCTCCCTTTCTTTCACTCCCCTAAAATCCTTCCTTCTTCCTTTTTCTATTTCGCGAAAACCCTCCACCTCCCCCAAATATCCCTTGTCTCTTGCCTCTGCTGGGAAAAAAAGAGAGGAAAGGATTGTAACCGCAGTCCTTTTGGGTCTAAATAAATCATAGCCCAGCACCGCCTTGCTTTTATAACACCGATCCTCCACTTTCATCCTGGCGGCCATGAAAGAGAGGGAAGAGGAAGTGAGAGAGAAAGAGACTATCTAAGGACTTGTGAGTAAAGGGAGTGGATATCAAAGGAAATGGTGAATGTAAAAGTGTCTTTAGTCATTTTCGTCTTTCTTCCTTAACCTATTTGGGAAGCGAAACTCTTCTGCCAAAGCGGGACATAAAAGTTAACAGGAATTCAAAGCAGCCAAACTTTTAGGTGTTTTACCTCAGTGTGACTGGTATATATTATATTTTATCCTTATGCTGAGTGATTTGAGTGACTTTGGAATGTACATATACGTGAAAGCGCTCGATACATCTCAAAGGAGCTGCAGAACAGAAATGTAGCATGTGGTGCATTTTGATTTTTTGTTGAACAATTAGTAACAAAAATACTTAAAAATGCAATAATTTGACAATGTATTCCTGTTTTTAATGTCGAACAAAGCTTACTGATAACGCCTGTTCGACGCATTTCTGTTAATTTTGTGATGCGTCAAATATTTAATAAATCCAATCCTTAAAAACGCCTCGCAATTTTACCATGTCTAATTTAATAAACAATTATAACAAGATTAATGAAACTAACAAACTAAAATCCATTTAGCATTTTTAAAATGAGCTTGACGCCCAAATATTCAGCTTTGACTCGTCAACGCTGCTCCTGTGAAACATATTAAGCAGCCGAGATAAAGCCTAGTCTACCAAGAAGCAGCGGCTAATTAAAAATGACTAGATTAATTAATGTGGAGATTCGTTAGTGGCGCACACACACACACACACAGCGGAGTGCTTCTTTCAATTAGCACACTAAATTAACACAAATGGCTGAAACACACATGCAATTTGCCTTTCAGCCTACGGTCTCTCATACGGTCTCTTATACAATACTCTTGCAATTTCTAATGAATGCTCACATTGAAATACAGAAAAGGGCATTCAGACTTTTGCAGCTATCGTCGTCTTAAAGCTCCATCAAGCATTAACTGGACACTTTTGAAAATGTGTGACTGGTACATTATTCATAAAAAACATACATGAATAAAAAGCACACAGACTCACGAGCACATGGATGGACCTAAGCACGCAAGGATGTTGGCAGAAACACACACACGCTGACACAAGCATATCCAGCCAGAGTGAAACATACATATGCATGCACACACATTTGAACTTGTATACTTGTGAGGACTCGCATTGACGTAATACATTTCCTAGCCCCAAGCCTAAGCCTAATCACAACTACATACTTAATCTCAGACATTACCCTAAATAGGGCTTCAGCTTACAAATATTTTCATTATAAATTTACTTGTTGAGCATTCTTTCAATTAACTGATTAATCGTCTATGAAATATTTGAGAACCATTACAAAATACCGTTACGAGACCAAGGTGACATCTTCAAATTGCTTGTTTTGTTTCACCAACAGTCAAAAACCCAAATATATTCTATTTACAATGATATAAAACCAGGTTGGAATCTGTGAGTGTTTGACATTACTGCAAAGACACCGAACTATTGATCGACTAATGCATAAATCAACTAATTGTTTCAACCCTAACCTTAACCTAAACCCTAAAACCAAGGGTTAAGCAGCGACGGTGACAGCCAACATGTAGACAAGGTCTAAAACACAAACTGGTCCTCACAATGATGGCAGTACAAGAGCATAACCATGCACACACACAAACACACACACACACACACACACACACACAGAGAGAGAAACACACAGAGAAACACACAGAGAAACATACAGAGAAACACACACCTACCTGATGGTGCAGTCACATGACTTCCAATCACTGGTATCTCTATCATTCCATTTTGTACTACGGTCACGAAATGAACCCCAAGAACAGAACAGATGGGTCTGTGTGTGTGCGTGTGTGTGTGTGTGTGTGTGTGTGTGTGTGTGTGTGTGTGTGTGTGTGTGTGTACATACTATAAAAAATGCATACATCTGTGCATGAGTGTGTGTGTGTGTGTGTGTTAAGATGCTTGAAATGAAGATCAGACCAGCGGCAGAATTGCTTACTGTCATTCATGCCCTTTGCACACACGCACACGCACACGCACACACACACACACACACACACACACACACACACACACACACACACACACACACACACACCTGCCTTTATTAAAACGTCACATTCAGTGAATATACTGTGTGCTGTCATGCTGTCTGCTGTGAATGGGAACGGCTGCGTATTTACAGTGAATTGTAAATCCTGCCGAGCACTCAGCTGTCAGGGACTTATGAATTGCTAATATGTTGTATCTGGCACTGCCGATCCTCCCGTCTATCTGGCCCCTATCACTTCCATTGTGCGCTGAGCAAAGAAGTGAGGCAGGGAAATCAAAAATGATAACTTTGCCGAAGCAAAAAAGGTAGAAATAAAGGAAAAAGGACAGGTCTGATAAAAGATGATACAATAAACCTTCTGTTGCAGCATTTCAGGTAAACTCAAGCTGATGAGACATTTTTTTCCACACAAGAATATCTGCAATATTTTCTTGATGCACAACATTTAAAACCATGGCATTTGGTTTGGATGTTGTCCACAGTGTAAGCTGCCCTGTATTGAACCATTTCCCAATGTTTGCTGCTCTCTTTAATCATTTATGTGAACACATTAGGCAGCACCAGACTGCACCATGAACACTCACAGGATACTCATCAAGGTGAGGCTGATACTGTTGGGAGTCTCACTGAGCTTTTACATTACAAATCCCTGGGTTATACTGTATATATTTATGACAAAAATGCTTTTAAACCTGACCCTTGAGGAATTTCAAGAAAAATAAAATGCATTGTCAATGGTTCCAATAATGAATTATTGAAGCATTTGTATTTTGCCATTGTACATGGTTAAATAATGTACCTAAATTATTTTGGTGCTGACAGATAGTTTATCTCATGTACTTAGCACAGATTTGACTCATTTTACATAATAGTCTCTGGTTTTAATAATCTGCCTCCCACAATGCTGTTGGGTACATTAGATCTGTTTGTGACAATGAGACACATTACCTCAATTAGAGTTCTATTCTCCATCATTGGGCTGAAAAAGAAAGCTTGATCATTGTCACAATATCTTCAAAACCATGAGAATCAATAACTGCATGTTCCTGTTCAAATGTCAACTTTAACACTGTATTATTAGATGTACGAGTCTGTTCTTGAGGGTCTCTCTCTCTAAGGACCTCAACCACATCCACTTGCAATGATCAAATAGCATTTAACTGTGTGCTATGTCAGCCTTCTCCTCTTTTTTCTGATCTCATTCTCTCCAATCATCTTGTCCTCTCGTCTTTCTTCAACTGCCTTTGTCTTTCTTTGTCCATGTGCCCCTCTTTCTTTCTCTTTGTCTCTGCCTTATTTGCTCTACAGTTTTACCCTCTAATAAATATATTCAGCAACAACACCACTAATCCTTTCACCTCTCAGCACCATACAGCAGAATACGAATGCATTGCCAACAACGCTACAGACAAATGAACCAATGCTGGTGCCAACAAAAGAAAGATCCCTATTTTTTTACTTTTTCCAGCTCAACGTTTCATAAAATCGAGACATACCCTCGTATATTTTAGCACACATAAGGGAAATGTATGCATTGATTAAAATAAACTGGAGCTAAGGATGTGGTTCAGATGCACAACCCACAATGAAGCACAGCATCTGCTTCTTTGTGAGATACACACACACACACACACACACGCACACACACACACACACACACACACACACACACACACACATAGGCACACACATATATTCGTGTACACCTTTCCCGACACAACATCCACAGTCACCAGTCACACCTGTGAGCGCAGTGACAAATGAGCAGCTCTAAAAATTTGGACAGATCACACGCACAAACTTGCACACAGGCGCACACATACACACACTTAATCACACACACAGCTGGAAGCAAATACGCATGAACGTATTCCCATTCCCATATGCAGAGAGACTCATCCACGCGCACTAACACACATGGTGCAGAGAAAGCGCAAACCACAGCAGGTGGCAGATGCACTATATTCCTCAATCTGTGTGTGTGTGCGTGTGTGTGTGTGTGCGTGTGTGGGTGTGTGTGTGTGTGTTTGTGTGTGTGTGAATCAGTGTATTGTAAGTCAAGGACAACACATTTTACTGGTGAATGAACAGGTACTCTGCGCTTCATCCTTGCAAGCGACGCACACAAGCACTTAGACGTGCACTTCAGCTCACTCACACACACACACATACAAATGGGTGTCACACGTAGATAATTCATAGAAACATGTAAAGAAACTACATTTTCTCAATAAAAACATGTTTAAGTTGACACTTTTCTTACATTGAAGACACAGAATATCGATGAGATGAGATAGAAAAGTAGATCAAGGGAAAGAATCTCTTACATGCAAGTACTAAATGAGAGGAGCGGAGAGGATGAAGAAAAATATGAGCACGAAAGGATGAAGAAACTGAATAAGACGGAAAACAAAGCTGATAACAACAGAAGGAGAGCGCAGGACAGATCGCTGCCTCACAGACAGCACATGGAAAAGGGGGAGCGAGGAGAAGACGGGATGAGAGGAGGAGGCAGGGGAGGAGGAGAGAGACGGAGGAGCCAGAGAGAGAGAGGACCGGGGTTTTTCTCTACTTACAGAATCTCCAGATCGCGCAGCGCTCGGAAAGCTCCATCTTCGATGCAGCCGATGTGGTTGCTGTCCAGTTGCCTGCACCAAGCACACAAACACACACACAGACGAACACACACACACACACAGTGGGGAGAGAGAGAGAGAGATGGGAGAGAGTCAGGCGCAAGTCTGCAAGGTCCTCTCAGCTGGGGGAGGGACTAACAAAAGACGGGTTGCGTGAATGAGTGTGTGTGAGGGTGTGTGTGTGAGGTGGTATCCCAGTAAGTGGGCTTAAGGTGGCAGGTAGGAGACACCGGTGGTAACTCTCTCACACACACACACACACACACACACACACAGATACACACTCTGGGGATGCCCAGTCCAGACGATAGCATACAAGCTCAGGTTAAGTCTCTCACCTCGGCGCCGATATGGCCAGCTCTGAGAAGAGCAGGAGAGTAAAAGGAGAACGGGAGAGAGGAGAGAGCTGAGTGGCCTGCCTGGCATCAGCCTATCACCTGCCTCCCCTGCTGCACGCCCAGTGCACACTGGCCACCGGGAGAGAGAGGGACGAGAGAGGTAGACACAGTGAAGAAGAGAGCGAGCGAGCCGAAGCTTCTAAAGCCCACCCTGCTTGTCAGTTCTGTAAATATTAATTGCATTTCTCCTCTCCCATCCTCCTCCCCCTCTACCCTCCTCCCTATGTCCTCTTTTATTCTTTTTCCCCCTCTCTCTGTAGTGAAAGAGGGAGTAATTTCATTACATTAGGCCAGCCAATCCATTAAGGGCCTTTTACCGGCTCTGTCACTGAAACAATTTCATTAAAAGGAAAGCCTCCGTAAATCAACCTACAGTCACGACTCTGCCTCTCATTCCGGTTCTCCTTCCTTCCTCTCGCTTTCGCTCTACCTCCCTACTCTTCTTCTCTCACCCCTCTCCCTCCTCCCTGGCTCACTCGACGCCTCGCTCGCCGGACTCCCAGAAGCACCGAGTACCCCACCGCCATCCATCCTTTGCTTTTACTTTAATTTGCTCGGCTCTAGGTATTCAACCCACCTCCCCGTCACCATCCATCCATCCCTCCATCCATGAACCCAACAACCCCAGAAACCTCCCACCCTCCCTCGTTCCTTCCTTTCCTTTCCTACTCTCTCATTCATTCATCCTTCTGTTTATCCTACTCATTTCTTCTCTTTCTGCAGAGGAGCAGATGGATGGATAGCAGATCTAAAGGGCAGACATTTAGAAGAATCTTCTTTTTTTTTTTACTCAACCAGGAATGATGAGCGGCATGTCACATACACACACACACACACACACACACACACACACACACAAACACACACACACACACACGCACACACAAAAACTCAAACAGGTGGACGCACACAAATACATAGACAAAAAGATGTTACCAAATACAAGTGGAAAATGAAACATTCAAACTCAAACACATACTTTCAGAAACACACAGAGTAACACATGTAATCATAAAGGTCCCCCCACACACACACACACACACGCACACACACACACACACACACACACACACACACACACACACACACACACACACACACACACACACACACACACACACACCATTACTGTCGGCTCTCCAGACACTAGAAGATAAAAGCATATCACTCCACCTTAATCTTCTTCTCCTTGTCCCCATCTCATCTCTCTTCCAATAGATCCCTCTATCCCTAATCCTTTTTTTCTTTGACTTCTATCCTCCTTTTTTCTCACCTGGTTTCCGAGCATCCATCTTCTCCATTTTTCATGTTCCCTTCCTCTCTCCATTCATAATCTATTCTTTTTTTTCTCCCTCTAGTGCCCTCTCATCTCCTCTCATCTCTAATTCCCCTTCACCTTTCTCTTCTCACACTCCATCTATCCATTGCTAATCCATTTCCTCTTGCTGTTTTCTTTTATCAACCTTCTAAATGTCCTTTTCTTCTTCTCTACATAACCCCGCCGTCTGCTCGGCACACTGCAGCACCTGTTATATCAGTCATGTCAGCTTTTAACCCGGAGGAAGGTGATTCCCAAAGCAGGAGCTGGATCGCCTCTGCAGGGCGACATAAATTACATCAGGGCTTCTGGAGCAACATATTCTTTGGTTTGCTTTTATATGTGCATGTTTGTGTTGAGTGTGCGAGAAGAAGTCCTCTGAGTATCTGGCAAATGTATTTAATATGACACACCACAAGTGCACCTCAAAAAGAAAGGCTCTATTGCTGTGACTTCAGAAAAGATAAATGCGAAATCAAAAAGTTTACTGTATATTGAGAATCGTTATCTTATCACAAAAAAAGAGTCTCCTCCAACTAGCACTACCGCAAGCGCTTGCAAACCAATCTAAACGTTAAAATTATATTTACACACAAAACTTGGAAAAAGTTGCTTTACAAAATAAATACTGCAAGTCTTTGTTTGATCAGTATACTCTGTTAGTTAAGGTTATAGGCGCAGTACAGCCAGAACATTTTTCATGTATCTTTTACCTGATATTGACCAGCTGCTGGTTAACGGTTGGCACTCAAGACAGTAAATACCAAACAACTCTGTGCCCGCAGGCCAGGTTTGGACCGCAACATAATTATTTTCGCCCCTCCAAAGGCTTTCAGAGACTGATGAGATGTTTTCATCTGCTTTGATGCAATGTAATTATATTGCGAGGGGTGGGGGGGGCGATTTAGAGATAACTTGATTAATTGAGCACGATTTGTAAAGATTGCTAGGGTGATTGAAATGGAGAGTTTTGTATAAAAGAGTAGACTGATAGGGTTGTGTGCTCTTGTTAAAAGACATGTTTTGAGTTCTAAGATTGTATTTCTTCTTTTTTGGCTACTTGTTGGAAGGAAGCTGTGAGTGTGAGCATCTGTTAAATGACTGGACTCTAGAATATACTAAGGCTGGGGATCATAACAACATATGGCTCTGCCATGTCTGTGTTTTATGTAATTAAAAAGCATGATTTTTTTTAGTAAGGCAAACTGGCACACAGCCTGAGCAGCCATATGGAGACGCATGGCAACGGCAAGGTTGACTGTAGTTATTACAGCCATTCTATTTCCAGTAGTGCTGTTTGTGTTACACTGAATATGAAATATAGGGATATGTTCGTTGTAATGAGAACAAAGAGGTCCATCAGGGTTTGTCTCATTTGATTCTTCTGTGATATGTCATTGTTCCACGTACAGCCTTGTATCTAGTAATCACATTCATATTGGACTATTCTGCTCCTCACAATGTCTAACAATGTACGTCACTTGAGACCCCATGAAAGCCTCAACAGCCTAATTCTGGGCAGTCTCTGAAAAAAAAATTGCCACTGAAAATGTCTTTTAAAATCTTACTACGACCTGAGGTAGTCATTATTCAAACTGCAAAACAGCTTTTCACAAATATATATACAGAATTATTTTGTGTCGGTGCTTCCTTTTACATATAATTACTGCTTTTTTTTCTGGAAAGGCTTTTTCTTTTCATTGGTGGAGCTTTTGTAAATTGACCGCAATGCAAATGCTGTGTAGTTTAGAAATCCTAACAATAATCCTGAACCTGAAAAGCAGTGTATTTCATTTTACTTTGACATCAAGGTTACTCTCGTTTAAAAAATGAATGACTCAGTACGCTGTGACTGAATTATGATGGACCTGCTGTGCATAAAGTGAAAAGTTGTACATCGACACACAAGCGAACATGTGTGTCGGGTTAGATAGAGGGGTGAGCGTGCTGTGTGTATTTTGTTCATAGTTCTGACATAGTTGTTGTGTGGTTGTGTGGGAGGCCTTATTATACACAATATTAGCCTTAGTGATGTTCATGCAGAGCGTGTATAGCCTAGTTGATTGCTTTGGCTTGCATCTATGAAATATTGTCGGCTATATTATGCATTGAGTCTGTGTAAGACTTTAACATAATACTGTACAAGGTACAACGTTTTTCAATTGCCTCACCTTTACTGTAACATTGTTTATTTTGCATAACAGTTAGCTTTTCTTAACCTTAACCATACCTTAGTTGCAATGAGAAAATATAGTCGAAGACGAGATCAAAACATTTTTTTGGCAACGGGTGGAGAAAATGTGTCACTCAACATAGTCTGGGGTAAGGATCAGGATTGTCTAATATCAATGTTCTTGTCTGGCTGTCCATTCAAAGTAGTCAAGGTGGGAGTAGCTTGCAATTGTTAAAGCGTCCCAAAGCCTCTTAGGGGAAAGCGCTGAAAGGCTGGATGGGTGTCCAGTTGACTTTGACAAGAAAGACTGTGGTTCACATGCTGTCACGGGGCGGCTGTAGCTCAGGGGGTAGAGCGTGTTGTCCTTTAATCTAGGTTGGTGGTTCAGTCTGCATCACAAACTGTCCTTGAGTTAGACACTGAACCCCAAGTTGCTCCCCGGACACTTTAGAGTACATTGCTCTTAATGCTTGAGGATGAGTAAAATGGAGAGGTTCAATTCCATGTATTTAATGTTAAAAATAATGTTTAGTGCTTCATTTCTTTTCTCAAGTTTACAGTCTTACCCTACCAACAATTACTATTGTTGTTGTTTTTTTGAACCACAATTATGAACTTCTCCTAACCAAGGACTTTTACATGCCTAAAATATAACCAAACCTTAACGGCAGTGGCCGCAAATCTGAATGTGCTCTTATGTATCCTTTTTGTAATGGTCCTACGGGTCTTTTTGGAAGACCTCCACATCTATAGGCTTTTCATTTGAGTCTATTGTCTTTACACATCAAGAATGTCACCACTGACATTCTGAAGCGGGTCTGGGGGATTCCCGCCACTCTGTACAGCTGTCAGACAGGTTGTGAGATATCTTCAATTCTACAACTCTACAGGATGCTGTTTTGATCATTTTGAGAACATATCACTATGCTCCTCATGTCTGTAATTTTCCTAGAATTGAGAATAACTAGGGGATTCATATTGGCGACCATGTACTTCATCTTCTGTCCTCATCCACAATAAACGATTCCATCATCTGTGATATGATTGGATTCCTCTGACAGCTTTGTTCACCAAGCACCCTGATTAGCAGTGACATGATTGGTATCAATCTGGGATGAGGGTGTACTTTGTGTGTCTGTGTGAGTGTGTGTGCCCTCCATATCTGTACCATCGTGTTGCATTCATAGTCCTTGTGTGTTTGTGCTTGTATGTGTTCAGATCACAGATGTTTGTTACATGGGATAGAGTGGGGGGTCATATAATTAGTTAGTGTGTTTAATCATGTCTATCATAAGGCCTATTGGCAGACTGATTCAATGCTTCCCTCTGCTACCATCTGGAGCAGAGGGAAGCACACACACAGCAGCCCTGCCAACCACTCCTGACTAAGTAATTAATGAAAGGACAGAGGGAAGGGAGGACGGTACACTAGCTGGGTTCCCATCCAATCTATATCAACAAATAATGCCTCATCAAATCTGAAGAATTCATGTAAACAGCACAATTTTTGACTGGAAATTACAAAAGTGGTTTCCCATTGTGTGTCATCGTGACAAAGAACATATTTGTTAATACAGAAATCACATTAACAAATAGTGATGGAGGCATATTGGAAACAGACTGAACTAGAAAGGTGCACTCAGTGCAGCTCTCCACCAGGTGTGTCTGTAACCACCGCTGCTGTCTTGTGTGATTGAATGAATTCAACCTGCGCTGTAAAGCCTCGTCAAACAGACTTCATTCAAACTCAAAAACAAGCGGCGGTGTAACATTATACAAGCAATGGGCTCAAAGTCGTTGTGTAATGCACTTCATACCACTGTGCCAAAACACAAAGGTAAACTCACCAAGCTGTCTGGCTGCTTAGCAGCGGCTGAGTGGTGGCGCGTTACAATAGCGTGTGCACTGGGAGTTTTGTTAGGTGTTTTGTTGGCGAATCACGGAGAGCCAAACACACACAAAAAGTAAGCCGCAGACGATGCTCTCAGCCTTAATATATTTGTACTGTTGTCAACATCACTACGAGCCACCGGCTCAGGCGTCACCATGTTGAGAGCCTTTTAGAGGCAATAAAAATTCTCCCAATCTCGTATCTTGCACTTTTAAAAGTAACCAGTTGATGTCAGTTTGAAACAGGAAACGAGCGGCAGTCTCCAGTGTTAAAGTCGGATGTTTTGTCACACCGAGCATCCGACCTCTTGGACTTTATCAATGGCACCTTACTTCCTCCTTTGCTCCTGTCATGAATACTATGGCCACTGGAGGGCTTCATAGGAAGACTGCACTTATGCATACATTTACAGCCCTCCACTTTCTGTCCATCAGGTGAACATATCGCTTCGTCTCTTGTCGTAACTGCCAGTTAGAGTGCACATTTAGATTGAAACCTATCAAGGAAGATGATAATAATGCCATCCCAACTGTCACAAAAGCAAACTGCCGGCTCAGCCAACACCATGTTGAGAGCCTTGTGGAGGCAAAAGATATGCTCTGAATTTCTGATTGCATTACATACATCTCTCAGCATCTCTCCTCTGGATCTCTTTCAATCTAATATTAACATTATGATACTAACGAGTTTGTATAAGTGAAACAGTTAATGCTGGTTTGCTGTGCTGTTCGCTCCAAGAGCAAATGTTTGGAAAATCTGCAGTACTGCCGATGTAGGAACGATGCAGCGTGGAAGGACATCTGCAATATCTAATACTACATGTACTGTAGCCTTAATGCAGCAAATGAGGATTTGCACAATACAGGGTAGGCTTGGAATTGCAAATGGTTTCTTTGCTTTTAGTGATGTTCAAGGGTACAGGAAGCCATCTGCATGTTTTATAATTATAAGGCCACTGCGGTCGACCCCTGTTCCAGACTGAGATACATGCAGTCGAGGCCACCAAGTGACTTTCCATCCAAGTTTTCGTTTGCAAATTAGACAATATTAACATAAACTTCAAGTGGATTTATGATTGTTATAACCCTCTTAAATAAACAGTGAAAAGAGATGGCAACATTTCTCTAATGAAGTGCAAATTAAATAAAGGCAACCCTGCTGAAATCTAATTTTACGCATTATGGGGAAAATTGTTGTGTCTTTGCCGCTTGCTGAAATTAGGGTATATATTAATACCATTAACGCAAATTCTTTGCATTACGGTTTCATTTTAGGCAAATAACCACTATAGACGACAACAAGGTAAAAGGATGACATTATAATTTTAGAATGTATTTTTGTGAAAAATGTTGGATGGAAAAGTCTGATGCCATGGAACCCAGAATATAATATGGCACTTAAATTACTAACATAATTAATAGCCCTAGCTGAAACTACTCATGACTATTTGAAGGTTGTGTTTTACTGTATGTTGGTTTAAGTAAATTCTAAATCAAAAAAGAATCCCAAATGAAATGAAAAATTAAATGAAAATTGTAACTGTTAGAGGCATCCTGTCTTGCTGAATGAGTTACAATTCAGACACAGCTTTTGACATTTTCTCCCTCCTGTCTCGGTTTGTCACGACCTTAAATTAATCAGCCACATTCTGCCATTTAAGGAAGTGCGTTGGGGGTTGATGTAGGGCAAAGATTGATGGGAATCTGAATAAAGAATTTCAGGGAGCGGGCTATTATGGTTTGCTGTTCTTCCTCTCTAATCTTTTCATATTGGTGCAGGGCTTTGAATGCTTGATTGGGGAAGAAATTATACCGTGAAGTGTGTGTGTGCATTATTCCTCCTGGTGTCACCTTCATTTCAAGATGTTCTGCCCTCAAAAGGATGTCCGTTATTAATCTTTTTTCTATATTTTCAAACACACTCTTGCTAGATATATGTCTGACTCTAGCTGTTCATTGTTGGAATTGCAGTAAACATAAAAATAACTGAAGGTAAACATCTGCAATGACAGACACACAACAGTGCAGGTAAGAAACTTGTCTGTGTGTGCGCGTGTGTTTGTGTGCACGCAGCCGACACAGTGTTCTCACCTCTCTCGGAGGCGCTGTAGTCATAATTCAAACAAACGGCCATCCTGCACTGCATTGTGGGTAGGGAAGCGTGAAGTGTGGAGGCGTTTTATGAGGGAGAAGAGAAAGGAGAGGATGACAAGAAGGAGAAAGGTAAAGAAGTAAAGCCATGGGGTTGGTTCTTTTGTTGTTCTTACACTGATACCGATACGGTAAGGTTGTATTGTTGGAAGGGATTACATATTACATTCCCTGGACACATTCTTCCAAATCACCTGAAGGTGCTATGCGTGTGTGTAGATGTTGAGCATGGGTGGACCCAGTGGAAAAATGAATTACATTTTATCACAATAAAAAAGTGGGTCGAGTAAGAAGGCAGGCAGACGAAAAACAAGGTACAATATGAGAATGTGATGGCGACAGAGGATAAAAAGCGTGTCCGTGTGGGCACTGAGGTGTAATGTGAGGGCATATGAAACAGCTGTATCTTATCTGATGCGTCCATGCTTCCCTGTAAGACAACTACAGCTATAAGCCTCCCCGGCATGACTGACTCACACATGTAAGCATTTGTAACATTTGTGAGCGTGACTACAACTGTCCACATACAGCATCTGTGGTTGATCACAATTGTCTCTCCTCACTGTAAGCAGAAAGTAGCTACTGAATATTGTAGTATAACCTTTATATAGGTAGTCTCCTGAATCTCATCACATGATGACGCATCAAATATATCTGCATATCGGATGCGAGCTGTTTTTGAAGATGATTCTACTTTTGCTGTAACCAGTTTGGGATACAAGTTGGGTGGGGTTTACTGCATCAGGCTGGTTGAGGTTGTTGTCATGTCACGCAGAAAAGTATGCAAAAGAAAAACCTGTTAATATGCTTTCATCTGACTGTATAAACTTGCTGTATGACAGTATAGGACAGCATCTACGTAAGTCAGTAAATGTTTGAAAGTGCCATTTGAACCCAGCTCATGAAGTGTTAGTGTGTGACAGCATGCTAACAGTTGTCTTAACTAAACAACCTGTTTAGTTAAGTGTTTTTAACGATTGCTCGCCACTTTTTGATCGTTGCTTCTATTTGATTTTTATCTCTATGTGAATATATTTAGCCTTTTTTCATTGTTTAAAATGTGTGAATTAATTGTTTGTCTTGATTTTATGGTTATGCAAAACAGCTTTCCTCAAATTGCCTCAAATTGCCTCAAATTGCACCCTGAGGGAATTGAATGAGTTGTGAAACCACACATTTAAGAGGGGGATGTATTGAAATGTGCGCAGGTTTTGAACTCACCGATGTCCTTGGGAAACTTATTGTTGAACATTCTGCTCATGGAGAATTAAACTGTTGGCTGTGAGAAAGTCTCTTTTAGACAGAACATGTTCTAAAGATATCTTCCTATCTTTGAGGAAACCCTAAGAATGAACAATGAAGGCCGATCTTACAACACAATCTAGTTCAATTTACACCATTGGCATGTAGCTCGTTAGCTTGAGTGCTCGTGGTTGTTGTTCACAGAGACATAGGTCAAGCATTGCGAGTTAACTGAGAGTTCTTCTAATGAATAGGTTTTTACAACAAATACATGTTAAGATGCAGAAGCTTGTGGATCAAACAGGCAGTAAAAGTTGGGATAATTTAAATACTCAGAAATCATTTCACTTCAGCACGCTGCCCACACATGTGTTTTTCTTTTAGTCTCTTGGCGGAGGTGGTGGTGCAAAGAGTCAGTTAATTTTCTGTGGATGGAGAGTTGCTTGACACTATTTATGAGCTGCTTTTGTATTTTTTTCTTAATTTCTGATCTGTCACTTTATGCGTTCACAGAGGGAACTTTCCACTAGTGATTACACTTAACATATATTGGAATTTAAACACACTTGGGGGAAAAATGGCAGATTATATGGCCTAAGTGTTATGTTTCTATTTTTTTCAGAAGGAATCAGAATTTTCCATGCTGCATCTTGACTGCCTGACTTTTGAGCAGAGGCATTATAGTAGATGCCAAAGGAGCATCATTGTTGGACATTCACTGGTGTGGTTAACATGATGGCTGTTCTGGCAAGGCAAGACATGACCAGACAAGACAAGATATGACGAGACAAGATTAGATCATGGGAAATCGGATTAGATAAGATGAGATACAAGAAGATAAGCATCCAGAATATGACGGGCGGTAGAAAAACATAAACATAAAACACAGAGCCTATGACAGGAATTTTGGCACAGTGCTTCCTAACCATTCTAACTCTACATTTACTTTTATCATCTGTGGTTTGACCGACAGGTTGAGTTTAGGGGGATGACAGGACCAGCAGTCAGCACAACGTATAGGGGAGCACACATGTACACAAGCAAACACCTACACACAGATGTATGGCGTATACCTGTCTCCTTAGGTTAGCAGAAGACCACAGTAATCATATTTGCCAGGTTCTTGGCAGTTTCAGCAAAGCAGTCAATCTGATAGCAGGGTCGCACAGGTGTGTGTGTGTGTGTGTGTGTGTGTGTGTGTGTGTGTGAGAAAGAAGTGCAATAAATGCTAGCCACCAGGCAGCATGAAAGAGTACGACCGAGAGAGAGGGATAGAGACCATACCCTCCGAGAAACAGAGTGAGTGAGACAGAGAGGGCGAGAGACATAGATTCAGAACAAGTGAGAGAGACAGGGAGGGGAGGGGAAGAGAGATAAAGTGAGAGGGGGAGAGAGACATACGAGAAAATCAATGCTGTGTCCACCAGGGACAGAATGTCATGAAGGTTTTTTCACTCTGTGGCATAATGGAGGGTTGGAGCCTTTTACTGCAGGAGTCACCTTGTCTAATGGAGGGAGGGATGGAGGGATGGAGGGATGGAGGGGAGAGAAAGGAAGAGGAAAATAGTGAGGAAACAGTGGGAGAGAGGGAGAGAGAATATAGAGGGAGGGGGCTACTTGGAGTGAGCTGGGAATGGAGGGATGATGAAAAAGTAAGGAGGAAAGGATGGAGAGCAGAAAAAGGGAAAGAAAGAAAGATTGAGGAAAAGAGAGAAGGGAATTGAAAGATAGACAAATGACAAAGAGGCATAAAAGACAAACAATTTACAGACAATGATGATATGGAAAACAAGAGGAAGAATAATGGATGATGGGAGAGGAAAGATGAATGGAGGATGAAGATGTGATGACAGATGAAGGAAGAGAGCAGGAAGCGATCGAGGACATAAAAAGGAGGAAAGGGAAAGTGATGCAATTTGAGGGGGAAGAAAATCGTGGAGGGAAGGAGAAAGGATGAGGAGAAAGTTTTGGAAAGATGAGGAGAATAGGGAAGAAGAGGAGGAGGATGTGGAGGTGCATTAAAACGTCAAAAAAAGGAGGAAGAAAAGAATGATCTTTATATGCCCGGGTCACCCCTAATTTTGACAGAAAAAAAGTCAAATGATTCACTTTGTAGGTCAAAGCAGTTTAGTGGAAAACATTTTAATGGGGGGAAGAGAATAATTTTGACTTTACAGCGTTGGCAGAAAGTGGAGAGTCGTGTTAGAACAGAGCACGGTGATAAAAAGGTACTGTAAGGGCAGGAAGTGGAATATAGCCAATGTGCACAGTGTGGAAACTTATTCACTGGAATTTCACCTGCTGTACATTGGAGCTGCTCAGTGGGACGATTGCAGGAGGCTGTGGTTGTACTGGGCAGCTCTCTGGTATAAAATGCATGTTAATGTATGAATGTGACGCAGGGTTACTACTGATAAAGAGCTACCCTGGATAAATACAGCTTAAATAGATTAAATACACGCACGGTGCTGCAACATCAAAACACTAAGATGTGATTTTCTCTGCAGAATCCGGGCACCGAACTTCAAATAGTTGTGAAATACTTGAGTCTAAGGTCAAAGAGGTAAGGTGGTGAGCAGCGTTTGGTTTGGATTGTGTCAGACGTGAGGAGGGAGAGTGGATCAGATGATCACAGGCCAACCTAAACTCAAAGGTTTGGAGCCGAGCCATGAGAGCTGACACTCGCTCTCAAACACACACACACACACACACACACACACACACACACACACACACACACAGCAGTACAGGGCACTTTAAGGTCCATTTAACTTAAGAGTAATACTCTCCTGTGGACTTTGGCGGCCATATTGAACTTACATCACACTTGGGAGAGGAAACTAAGCAGAGGGGCTCATTTGGCTGTCGCCTAACTCTGAATTACTGATCTGTAGCAAGACGCATATTAATCAATTCACAGATTGCCCAATGAAAAAGTGCTAGAAACACATAGATCTTGACAATTCAAGGACACATTAATTCACATTTTAAGGTGACTATACGGATGTACTGGAAATAAATTTAAGTGCATATTGTAATTATCTCTGCCAGGAGATTGTGTATTTGGTCATCTGCGTGAGTGTGCATCTCTGTGTCTGTCTGCGGCTAATTTTGCATACTGCCGAACCCATCGGCCTAATATTTTTTGTGCTCAATTTATGACTGTATGCTCAAGGACCTCTCATGGTTGCATTGATTCACACTTTTTGAAAACACATTTTATTGACTGTTTCATACCATCATTGTATGCTGACTCCTCACTACTCTTAACTGGCCGATAGGGGCGGTAAGGGATTAACTACTGCTTCAGTTAGGACTCTTCTTTGGACTCTTCAAGTCAACATTACATCAGTGGTCATTTGCATGAGTGTATGTATATCTATTGCTGAGCAAATGACAAACTGAACCGAGCACTGACTTCAACAGAGCACGTCTTCTAGTGTCCGTATAGGAGGTGGGCTAGTTAGCTGTTAGCAGCCGGTGGGGTCCTAAAGTTGGTTTTGGGTTTGGCTGACAAAGCTAGCAGCTAACGTGGCTAATATAGCTTAAAGAGTTAACAGCTAACAAAACGAAACACACAGCCGGACTGACAGTTTTCTGTTTCGAGGAAGCATTAAAAAGTCAACATGAAGTGTTCCACAGTGAACTGCAGTTTAGCTGCACAGAGCCGATTCCGACGGCTGCATAGATTAAAATGAAAGTGAATATGTTGCGTGTGTTCATTCAAGTGAAAAACGTGTCGAATACACTGGAGGTTTAGACAGGGCTCGATTGTGGTTTGTGTTCATTCAATCAAACATTACAGCAGTGGACACTGCAAACACATCTGGCCGGAGATCTGCACTATTCAGAGTGCACTTTTCCAGTCGTCTCAGAGATTGCTTGCTAAACTTAGCTTTGCAGTTGTTTTTCTTCTGGTGGGATGAAATGTTGTCAGTGCCAACCCAAACCTGGGACCATTCTCTGTTGGTAATAAATCTATCTGAAGTAATTACCTTTGTGATGAGAAAACACTAATTTGATGTACACAGGGTTAGACGCCAATTAGCAGTACTTATCAGCTATACAAAGCCAAATAGAATTGATGTGGTTAATTAAAATATCTCACCACAAGGGTCATTTAGCAGCTGTTCTCTTCATGATATCGCATGACCATCAGCAGATGGAGTTTGCCCAGTTGTGAGGGAACTACAGCTGATAAAACAATTTCACCACAACTTCTGTTTTGTAGCTGTTCAGGGGCTTTCATTCATATTTCATGAGCTTCATTGGCATAAATGAATGAAATAAATGATGATGTATTTTCACCCAGCACTAGTCCAGGGGGATAAATATGACAAATGCAGTTGGCATGAAATCAATTATGACCCATCTTTGCATCAGCGATTGCAATGAAGATATATTTATATTTTGTGAGCTTTTTTATTCTATTTACCCAATGCGCATGCAGTCTTCCCACACATGGAACATGTTAAAAAAAGAGTGATTATTATAATTTGTTCACATTGCAATGGAATCACTACTAAAGACAATCTGTATATGGAGATCTCAGTCATCTCCCTCTCTTTTACTTTCTATCTCATTTAGCCAAAGCATATTGTGTATGTGTTTGTTTTCTGTCAGTCAACATCTCTAGTAGGGAAGTAAGACTTGTGCCACATCGAGAAGGATGGGCTATTATCTTTTTGCATCTTGTAGTTATTATGCTCTGCTCTGTCATGCCAGTCATGACTGATAACAGCAAACTTTAATTTACACAGCAAATATTTGTTGAACAAATCAGTGTTTTTTTTTCAGCATCATCCAGTTTTATTGCCCCATAGAGTTCTATCCTATTGTATTCTATCTCACCCTATATCGAACTCTCTCACGTTGAGGACATTGTTTACCCCCAAGAGGCTGCGTAGTAGTTTTCTATGCAGCATCAGGCCAGATTGATCAGCCATTATTGATGAGAAGCATTGATCTGGCAGCGTATTGATCACACTATTGGTGATTAGGACGTCATGAATAAATGACAGGGGGGTATTGAGTGTTTGAAATGAGCACAAAACCTCTCTGGACAGGAAGAGAGGTGATGGAGATGAGAAGAAAGAAGAAGAAGAAGAAGAAAAAGAAGAAGAAGAAGAAGATGAGAAAATGGGGAAAATGGGGGTGATGGGGAAAAGGGAGGAAGACCGGCACAAGTCATGAAAAGCAGAATGCTAAAAAGAGTCAGAAGGTGCAGGGAAGAAGGAAATAACAGATAAATCTTGTGAAACTAATCTAAACCAAATTTGTGATGCCAAGGAATAGCACTGATTTCTTCCAGTACTCTGTGATAAAATCTAAAATATGCACACTATGGATATAGGTTGTGTTCATGTTCCCCTCCTTACAGAGCTTCAATGTTGGAAAAGTAAGCTTACTCCAGACTGTCGGCAGTATAACAGATTCCTACAGTAGCCTCTATATGATGTTTGCACTGAGGGAACTATTTAAACCGCAGAAGTTGATGCTTTGAAGGCTACACCATTCCACTGAATGGAAAGATTCCTGGGCATCATATTATACACATTCCCTTTCAAATTCAGCCGGTCATGTTTGGTATGTCTGAAAACGGTGGGATATCTAGACAAAGTCAAAATAAAGCTACTGGATGAGTTTGCGCTAACTGAGCCACCAGCTGAGATTTGTGGGGTTGAAAAGGAAACATTAAAATAAATTGCAGCAGCAATTGGGATCTACTTTTTGGGATCTAAAAAAGATAGGGATCAATATCACAGAGAACACAAACGAAAAGATAAAGGGGCAGGAAAATAAGATGGGTGAGGCTGGAGAGAAAGTAGAAAAGGAAAGGAAGGAAGTGATTGAGCTTACAGGTTCTTGACATTTGTGATTCCTCTGAAAGCTTTCCTCGGAACCGACTGAATCTGGTTCTCGCTGAGGTCCCTGGAGAGAGAGAGAGAGACAGAAGACATTAGTTGAGGTATTCCGATAACTCAAAGATATATGGAGTCAAATGATAAACAAAACCACAAACATTTGAGCTATACCACAGTTGCACGCATACACACACACACACACACACATACACACACACACACACGCACACAATTACAGTACAAAGGCACGGGAGGAGGAAGAGACAGAGAGAAAGGGAGAAAGAGGATGATATATGACATTTATGATCAGTGGAACAATTTGGTCCAAAGAGCTTCAAAGACAGAAGGAACTATGAGAAATACTGCTGGCAAGAGTCCATCTACTGCCTTGAAGTGTATGTGCGCATATGAAAGTGTGTGAGGGTGTGGGTGTCTGATTAATGGAGAGGCAGTGGCGGGGAGAGAACGAGGAAAGAGGAGGTGAGAATCAGAATAAAAGACCAGTGTGTGTGTGTGTCTGTTGAATGAGTGTGTGTTTTGCATATTTTTTTTATGTAAAAATATATAAAACCCTATATATACTGTATATACTGTATATACTCCTCTCTCCCTCAGGTTTTTCCTCCTTCTCCTTAAACACACACAATGAAAATGGCAGCACATACAACAGCTCTGCTAACTCTGTTTCTTTCCCTTTTTTTCTCCTCCGTAATGAATACCGATATGAGCCAAATGATTTCTGACATGACACAACAGCCTGCCTTTAACTCTGTTAGTGTTGTTTGTCGGGGAGAAGGCCTGGCAGGCAAACCACGTTCAGAAAACACAATGTAATTATAGAGGTATGAAATATAAGACAAGCTAATCACCCTATACTCCTGCCAGTCAGGCCTGAGTTCAAAACCCACACTCACATCCTGAACACACATGTGCTCACGAAGCCAATCAGCACGCAAACACATGACCATGCATCTTAGACAGTCAACACACGCTCACACACACACACACACACTCGGATAAACACAACTGACCGCGGCCTGGACTTTTCCGCTTGACCTTGACACACACGCACATATGCTCACACACATATGCACAAACACAGGCGCACAGCATGGAAATCAACCAACCTCGCTGTGGAGAAAGGTAATTATGTACGAACCATATTCATAATATTTTCAGTCACGCAGTTAAGAAACAAAGCTTGTTATTGGTTAATTCCCCCCCCCCCCACCCCACACACACACATACAGATTACCTTGGAATAAACATACTCACACATACATAAACCCTCACACGCATACTGTATGTGCTTACGCCGCCTAATTTACAGTCACGTACACAGGAGGAAAATTGGTTGTGCGTTATTCCAGAGCCAATCAACTTTTATTAAGGCCGTGAATGTTAATTGGCGAGCCGTGCTCGGAAAACAGAAAACTCATTTCCTCAAACTAACAAGGTTTCATCGTTTTGGACGTTTCGCTTTCAGCCCAGTGTTTTCTTGCTCATTGCTTTTGTTTGACAAGAGATGAGCGGTCCCCGTTTGTTTTTTTTCCTCCCCGGGCCTTGATGGGAGAAGAATGTGCCTGGCATTGTATACTCTTCAGGAAAAGAAAATATGTGCTTTTATGTGCAATTCTGCTCAGCGATTGCGGTAACGAAGGAGCACAAAAAAGGCTAACGTTTGACAGACAGGAATGATGTTATGATATTTTAATGTGCAGCACAGCCGGAAAATATTCCTTGTGTTTACACTTTTTTTTTGTTTTGAAGGATTTGACACTTTTTGGGTAGGGATGGTATTTTTTCTTTTCTTTCTTTCTTTCCTGTATTTGTTGCTCCCACGATGACGTTGACAGAGCAAATGGGAAACAGATAAAAAGCAAAGATGTTATCACTCTTGCACTCTTTTTCTCCTCCATTAACTATCTATTCTCTCCCTCTACCTAACTATCTAACTATAACCATAAATCTATCTTTCTGTATCTCTGTCATTTGCATCTCTTATAGCGCCCTGCCCTCTGTGGACTGCTGACAATCAGAGTGGAGAAAGCCTGAGAAGGAGAACAAGATAAAAAAACATTAAAAAGTCATAATTCAGAGGAGTTGCATGGCTAATAAATCTTTTATTGTTTTGTTTACCCACGATGATATTTATTTGTTATTGTCTCTAACAGAAGGAAAGCCATCCAAGTCAAATAAAAGCCATTATGAGACTGTGTGTGTCTCTCTGTCTGCCTTTATGACTCCAGCTGAGTGACTGACACCAGCTCTGGGAGTCCACCGTTTAGACCGCCTTAATAAAACTCATATGTCACAAGTTTTGAATTGAGTTTTCTTCATACGGGTGGTTACTGGTTGTCCATTTGTGCAATTGGTTTTAGGGTTATGGAAATGCTCTGGGTGACATTTTGAGAGGTGTAAACAGCAGATGGGCACCATTTTATTGGAAAGTAGAAAAAAACACAATTGATTTGAGTGAGTATGCAAGGTTCAGACGTAACATCCAGAGCTACGTTACGTTTTCATGTAAACAGTTGTCGTCCTCTCATCTCTCTGTGAGTCATACCTGCCGACCTTTAAGTAGAGCAAAGCCTATCACCAGCAGGAGATTGGCCTGTGGTCCTTGAAAGGACACTCGCTGATAGACTAACTACACCAACACACACACACACACACACACAGACAGGCACACGCACGGCTCATTTGGATAGCTGGATGGTTTGTACACCAGTCTAGCAATCTACTCCCACATTTCAATTATTGGATTTCGCTTTTTTTGGTCCTCCTCTATTGCCACAGCGTTTGAGGGAGCGGACAATTAATCTCTTAAAAATTCTATTAAAGAGACGGATGGCTGTTTGAATTATACATCAGTTCTATTAGGATGACAAATTCCGTAAATTATAGTGATACTGATTATGAGAACAACTGCATATCTTTTGAGGATTTGGGGGATCTCGTACTGGATGGAGACAAACAACGCAAAAGTTCACAAAAGTTCAAATAAGCTAAGTTTAGTATTTGTGGGCTCAGGACGAAAATAAAGAAGAATAGGAACAACAAAACAGCAGCAGATGAAGAAAACGTAGTCTTCCGTTACCCATTCCATGTTTACCATGGCTTCCCTCAGTACTGTATAATTGATTGAATTTTGACCAAATGTCTTCCAGACCTTCCCCTTTCACCACACGGACCCCCCACCCTCGGTTAATGTTTCCCCAGCCAAGGCCTCTCCTCTCTGGGCACGCCGACTCTCTAAGGCCCCTAGAAGTCTAGAGGGATTGAGGATGACAGCAGGATCCTCTTCGGGTTGGTGTGGTGACGGTGGTGGTCGTGTTGGGTGTGTGTGTGTGTGTGTGTGTGTGTGCGAGTGCGAGTGAGAGTGAGAGTGCGAGTGTGTGTGTGTGTGTGTGTGTGTGTGTGTGTGTGTGTGCGTGTGTGTGTGTGAGTGTGTGTGCTCCCGGCGATCACCTCCTCCATATTAAGTTCCATTATTCATGGGAGGAGAATAATAACACTCGCCAGGTCACCCTTTGCCACTTCGGATATTGCTGTTAACCCTTTAACACACACACACACGCGCACACACACACACACACACACACACACACACACACACACACACACACACAATGCTGAACAGTGTCTCCTTAGATACTGGTGTTTTATTTTCACACACACACACACACACACACACACACAGTATGAATAAATAAAAACATAAAAAGTGTACCCACATACGCCTCAGAAACTGTGCACACACACATATCTATTTTTTTTCGCTCTCTTTCAATCATTCACACAGAACAAATGAACTTTTCTCCCAGGCGATCTCACCCTACACTTTTTGTGTGTAACAGTAGACACCAGATATTAGTCGGATCCGCCCGCAGGTTTGTCCACATATGAGCCAGGGCCACTCTGAACCATTAACCTTTGAACGGGGGGAGTGGAAACAGGCCAGTTTATTTTTCATATGACTCTGTGTCAGATGGCATCACAGGAGGTCTCAGTCAGACTGAGATGACAAGGAGGGCGGCAAAGGTGTGTATCCCTGTGTCAGGTAAAATTTGTGAGTCTCTGCGTGACAGAAACAGCAGGCATGTGAGAGTGGAGGGGCGGCAACGCATGTATCTTTGTGTGTGTCTTTTATTAAAAGAAGTGTGACTTGTAGTGGGAGAAAAAGAGAGAGATGACCCTTGGCAGGCCTCCAGGAGAGATGAAAAAGAGAGAGGAGAGGAGCAGGGGGTAAAATGAGGGAGAGGAAGAAAAGGGATGGAGAACGGTAGACAGAGACGGTTTCTTTTTTGAAACCTGAGAGACCTTCAATGGTTTCAAGCCTCTCACTTGTCTTTTCCTTGTCTCTCTTCTATTTCTTCTTCTCTCACTTTCTTATTCCACCCCTCCCGCTATCTCACTTTCTCTCTCTCTCTCTCTCTTTCTGTCCGTCTCTTTTTCTATCCCTTGGGGGCTGTAACTGCATTTAATATTGTTCCATAAAGAGAGTAATAAATATCGACTGCTGGCTAGCTCATATTCCCCTTGTTTTTTAAGGCACTCTACTGTAGGGTACGACCAAAGTCATGCAGCAGATATTACAGTGCTTACAGTCTGCACTGTAATAGTAATTTAAATATCCTCTGGTATCTGTAACCTTTGGAATGATTAAAGTGTCCTTTATACCACTACACCAAGTACTGCCTTCAAGTTATAATACATATACAAGGAGAGATAGCAGATTGTTTACATTTATGTATTCTTGTTGCTGTAAAAGCAGAATAATTTAATATCTTCTATTCATGTTACAATATTAAATGGTGAAAACTTTTTCCTCACTTTTTGTCACATTGCATGAATTGAAAAAAAAAACGTAACACTCAACTGATACATTGATGGATTTTCCCAGATTACTAGCTAGTAGTAGGTAGTACTAGTAACTGCACAGTGATCAGTGAGTATATACATATATATATATAGATATATATATATCTATATATATATAGATAGAGATATACATATATCTATCTATATATATATATAGATATACATATCTATATATATATAGATAGAGATATGTATTACAGCAAAGCGGGAGGTCTAGTGTTGCAATGGAAATAACTCAAATGAAGGCTTTGTATACTCTTAATATTATTTTGCCTGACTTTTTTTCTAACCTTCATTTATCCTGGGAAAACGTATTGACTATAAATGCTGCCTCTTGGCAATGCCACAAGCATATAGCTCCATGCATTCAAAACTGGAACCTTCCCATTACAACCACAGTCTTGGCTGCAGAGTTACTTTACTTGAGTGATTCTGCCTTGTGCCAACAAACTGGGGGGGATATAATATCCAACATGCTGGCAGTGCATTGCAGACAGTAGGACTGCAGTGTGGGTCGGACATTTTTGATATTTTAAAGTTTTACAGCTTAAAGTTATTTCTCATTGCCAATTTCTTTTTATTGATTTGGGCTCAAAACTGCTAAATCTCCATGGACTCAAGTGCATTCTATCTTCTGATTTTTTTTGCCTTTTAGTTCTTCTCCTTGAACATTATTGTCTTTAGCACGTGTTTCTTCCAAACGGCACGTGTTCCCTGAAAGCTTGCTCTTAAAATAACCGAATAAATGTTTTTTGATGGTAAATGTTGCTGCAAAAAGTACTTCCAATCAGACACACATTGCCTTCAAGTTTGTCCTCTATATCCTGGAGAACTAGTGTAATGGAGGTCACACTGAATGGTCTTCCTTCCATATTTCTCCCCCTTTTTTGCCTTTCTCCCTCCAGTCTTTGTAATTCTTCATCAGTCTTTTGACTCGGTGCCCTTGCTTCGTCTTGTAACCCCCGCCTCATCCATCCTCCTCCCCTATTCATCCCCCCGCTCCACTCCCTGTGATTTAATTAAGTGGGCGCTTTATGAATAAAAATATTGCCCCCCTCTATTGATCATGGTGGATGGGAGGATGACAGCTCGAGCTGGCTGGGACGGAACGGGACAGGACAGCCACTCTCCTAACTCACTCCATTACACTGATCCAACTAAGTGTGTGGGTGTGTGTGTGTGTGTGTGTGTGTGTGTGTGTGTGTGGTTTTATCAGCGTGTGTGCGTGGACAGGTGTGTGCAAACGAGTGACATTGTGTAAGATTGAGCGTGTGTGTGCGTAGACTGTAGAGTGCTGTGTGTGTCCATGTGCATGTTTGTGTGTGTTTGCGAGTGAAACAGCCATCAGGGAGCAGTAGCAGCTAAATCAAACTAAGCGTCCTCAAAAGCTCTCATGGGCCCTTGCAAATCCTTCGTTAGAGACGCACGCCCACACACACACCTGCATAGACACACACACACACACACACACACACACACACACACACACAGTCACACATTCCTCAAAACGCCTCCTTTGATACACACACTGCATCAGCATTATAAATGGACATTGTCTGCACTTTTCGTTTCTCTCCCTCTCTTCCTCCCTCTCTCCCCCCTGCTCTTCCCCCTCCTCTACCCATCGCTCTCCGTGAGGCTGTAAGTATCTATTATGTTTTGTCGATACTGTAATTAAATTGGACAGCTTAATGCAATTCTCTGTGATCCATAGGCCTTTATGGATATAAAAGCTTTTCTGGCCCCACGCCCGAAAGACGTCCAACAAATTTAGATGAGTTACTATTGGGAAAAAAAAAAAAATAGCTGGAGAGGTTAAGGCAGCGGAGCACACACATGGTCATTTGTAATTGGCTAATTCACTTTAATGTCCCTGACGCCATTTTGTTTTAATATATTTTCTTATTTGAATTGTCATCCGCGGGACTAAGCGATATTACTACTCTGTCTATCTTTCCTCTTTTTTTCTTGTTAGTCCTTCCTTTTCTTCTAGTGCTTTAGCTAAGCGATATTGCAGGCTCTTAAGACATTTATAGAGCTAATAAAACTTCAGCAGCAAAGGATCAAGAGACGGCATTAGAATGGACGCAGAGCGCAGCGATAGATGGAGGGAGGAGAGGGTGGATTAACAGGGAGGCGAGAAATGATAGAAACGTATACTTTGGTCTGATAGATGGAGGGATAGATCGATTGGAGACAGATCAAAGACATTTCTTTGTCTCTCTATTGGAACATATTTAGTTTCTCATATGTACATCTAAGAGAGGGGACACTGCCAAACTGTTATGTTCATGCTTAGCAATCTTGATCAAACCACAACTGATCCAAATTAATTCCACCAAGTCCTATAAAACTGAACCAAACTGTGAACACACTTTGGCCATGATCAGACAGAGAGCATTTTAGCAGCCTGGGCGGCATTTTGTAATTGTATTCAATGGAAAATGAAGCGTTTTGCACGCTGTTCAGGCGCTGCTGAGCGCGTATATGACTTTACCAAGCGTAGTTACCATGATCAGGACGGAAAACAGCCTGAGGCATGAGGATTTTATTTTCATACATTTAAACTGTAAACTATATTACTTCTACCAGGCAGAGTGTAGTTTGTGGTTTGTTTTTAAGATAATGTCAGCACACATTCTGGGGTTGCCTAGCAACATCAATTTTAAAAAGTCACAGCAAACCGCATAACGATCAGGCCTTTAGGACGCTTGACAAGTAATGAGATGCATGTATGTTATAGTAACATACAGTATAAATCAAACAAGTGTTAAATTCCAATATATTCATTTGAAGAAACAAAAGTAATATGTATCTCAATAAAAATAAATTATATTCACTTCTGACATGACAACAGTTGTTTGGTGAGAGATGATATCACTGCTTTCAAGTGCTGCTTGTCTTGGCTTATCTACACTGTATTGTGAAAGCCGAAGGAGCTGAGGAATTTTCTCAGTCGCAGAGGACTTTGTTATCCTTCAATTAAGATTAAAATGTGAAAAGTAGGTTTTTACCAAAAGAGCAGGGATATCTTATCAGGTACATACAAACCAGGTAATTATGTGATCCCTTCATCTTTTAAAAACAACCAGAATAATAAAACAGAAAACAACAGATAGTTGCACTCCACTGAAACATGCAGTGAGTAGTTAAACGTCTTCATGCCTTTGTTAAAAACACTGATACAAATATGTTGCCTGATGTGCAAAAAGATGGTAAACCTGCCAAAATAACAATCTATGCTTATTTTTATTGGAGGTCCGTTTAGGTCAAATTGACGCTGATCGGGTGTGCATGCATAGAAATCATGATTACTCCAAAGTAAATTTCCATTGCAACTTTGATCATAAGATTAAATGTCTGTTGTTGCTTTTTTTTATTTCTTTTATAAAGCTTCACAATCACAGGCTAAATAAACAATAAATGAATAAATACACTGACATTAGATTGAGCTTTTGCACATAAAAAGTCACACCTAAGACAAATACCTGTAATGCAACTCAATAAAATACATCTGCATCAAAAAGATGAACTGGTAATGGATTCTCACATGTGAAAGGAATGGTCCTAAGTGAGAAATGGATTTGAAGCAGTGCGGTTGATGGAGGATTTAAACGGGGGATTCTCATTCTGAGAATGGCCAAAGCTCCTTGACTAAATGGATTTGTTCTTTGGGAAATTGTTTAACCAACATAAGGCTATTTGAGACCCCCTGTCTAAACCACTAATTTGATATGCCAATCCTTGCTTATCTGTAAGCTCTATGAATTGTTGAAATAAATAAAATGAAAACATTGGATAAACTGGTTCATTTGAAAGAGAAAATGAAGTAAAAAAAAATAATAATTAAATAAATACCGAATAAATACTGTTGTTGGCTTCATGATTAAATCCTTCTCCTGGTGAACGGCTGAGCAAGCCTTTAAAGTAAATGGTGAGGCGAATAAATACATGGATGACGTAAAACAGAGTATGGGTGCTTGCCATTAGAATAAGGATGAACCCAACTACCCGTTTGACTCTTTACTGAATGGCTGAATCAGTCGTCATGGAACAAGAGATGGACGGCTTTTGAAAGCAATGGGTTGTTAGAGAGACTAAAGGGAGGAAGGAGGAAAAGAGGAAAGACAAGTGTCGGCAGGAGGCGAGGTGGAGTAATGAAGGGGGTATGAAGCTGGTGACAGGTGAAAGAAGCTATAGGTAAGGAGGGATGAAAGGTAACATTGAAGGAAGTAGACAAGGTGGGAAGTAAGGACAGGGAGCCAATGGGTGGAAAAAATGAAGAGAAAGTTAAGTTTGTGTAAAAGATAAAGGGATGAAGGGGGGGCGTGTGTGACGGAGGTGTGGAGAGAGGGAATGAAGGAGGAGGTGGAAATAAAGATGCTGACTGTAGCGTTTTGCCTTTATAAGCATCTGGGGAGCACCTCAGCACCCATAAATAATACACCGCAAATTAGCAGATTGGACAGAGGAAGGGGACTGCTGGAAACGTGTACGCATATGTGTGCGTGTGCGCGTGCGTGTGTGTGTGTGTGTGTGTGTGTGCTGCAGACAGGGGGTGCTTCTATGAACACACATGCATGGCATTGAATGCACTACAGTACTGTGTGTTTTTCGGGTGTGTGTCCATATTAAACACTATGTACTGCATGTTCAGTACAAACTCAGTACAATGCGTGTCTTTGAGGTTATCTGTGTACATGGCGTGTGTGTGTGTGTGTGTGTGTGTGTGTGTGTGTGTGTGTGTGTGTGTGTAAGGCATCTCTCTGAGGTCTGATCCGTCTCTCAGCAGGTCAGCGTTGTCAAGGTTACTGCAGGCCATTTTACCGGTGGGCCAATTAACTTTTAGCACAGAAACAGAACAGCGCAGGTGTCTCTGCGGTGCCGGGGATAGAGAGAGAGAGTGTGTGGTGTTTTTTGTGTCTAAGTCTATCGTATTGAAAGAAACCGACAAGCAGCGAGCGGACGTGCGCGAGATGAAATGAGACAGTGTGTGTCGTATGAAAGAGAGGAAAGCGAGAAAAAGGAAAACACAGAGAGCCTTTGTTGTCTCTATGTTTGGCAAATAGCTGCGTGGCCTTTCATGATGCCGAGAGGAGAACACAATTGAGGGTGAGATACGGGCAAATGTGAGTCCGAGCGCAGCAAGACGTAAGAGAGTAAAGGCGCCAGTGTGCCGAAGATGACATAACGCGCTCCCTTGTAAAGGTTGACGCAGTCTCTTGTGTGCAGAAAAAAGTTTCTCCTGTCACTTTGGGCCAAAATCTCATTACGTAACAAAAGAATGTCTGAAAGCTGATCTGAAAATTGGCTGTAACTAAATATCTGAATATTATTCACTAATAATTGTTCTTCCCTACTTCAATTAGCAGGACAATGACGCTCCAGCATTCAAATTTCATGAAAAAGGAATTTAACCCTTCGACCTTTGGGCTTTTTTTGCTTGGTTTTCACTTTATTGGCTGTTTGTATTGTTATTTAAAGGTTCAATAGGTTACTCAGAAATGCCATGTTTTGGCATTTTGGTGATATTGTACATGTTCTAGGCAGCTTTTTAATTTAAATTGTATCAAATTTTATCTAAAAGGGCCCATGTACAGTTTAAAACATAAATGTCACCATTTAATGCACGAGTAAAAACACGATACAAAGTCGTATAAGAAAGAACACACAAGACACACATTACAAAGCTACGCACAATAACACGTCCCAAATGTATGCTTGTCAGATAAAAACAAGTCATGTAGACCGTACGATAGAATTCAAGGCCGGTGAGTACAGAGCTGACACAATTTTGCCTGCATGTTCAAAAGTTTACCGAATATCTCTTGCAAGGTAAAATAGCACCATTAAAAGTCATAGTGATGTATTTGACAAGTTTCAGTTTCTACTGCAAACATGAGTGTACTGACAACGATCTACTTGGTTATTTTTAATGCTGAATATTTCAGAATTTGTGAGGAATGTTTTTGATATGCTTTAGACATGAATTCATGGATGTTTATCCTCAACAGGCTTTTGAGTGTGATCTGGGGTTGAATTAATTCTGACTGAGGAGACGGCATGCAAAATGCATCAATTGTTTTGCTGAGGGTTAACTGTGAGGAAACTAAATCCAGACAAAGGTGGGTATTAGCTTAAATGCCAACTGACAACCTTGTTTAGCTGTAAAAAAAAAAAAAAAAAGTCTGGCAACCAGCAAAACAATCCTCAGAGCTTCAAAGAGGAAGATTCTCGTGTGTAACAAAGTGCAGGCGCTATTTAGTCAAGCCAACTGCAAATGTAACATGTAAAAGGAACGAATCAAGAAAATAAATGACATCATAGACTTAAATGTCAGATTTCAAACCTGAAAATCCACAGTCATATGGTCCCATCAAGCATAGCAGTTAAAAACTGATAAAAGTTCAATCTATTGCGTTTCAAATTACTAATTACACTTACTGCAGATCTCCTCATATTACAACAACATCCTGCTTTGGTGATTTGTAACACAGTAGTGAAGCAAATGCACAGCCAGAAAAGGAGTATTTTTACAATGGTTGTATCTGTTTGAGTGTTCTTGGTGAAATAAAGTGATTGTGATGGCTAACAGAGCAGACTGTCATCCTCTCTTCCCATGCAGTGGTAGGCTAATTCCTCTGACAGACTTTCTTCCACAATGGCTACTGGCTGCTGTCTTCTTAGCCTGAGGGCCTGTCTGGTTGAGTGAGAGAGAGTGTGTGTGTGTGTGTGTGTGTGTGTGTGTGTGTGTGTGTGTGTGTGTGTGGAAAGAGAAGAGTTGGGGAGATGGAGAAAGAGAAAGGAATAAAAAAAGAGACAACCAGGGAGAAGGAGAGCACTTTTGTGGGAACATGAGTGTGTGTTTGTGTGTGTGTGTGTGTGTGTGTGTGTGTGTGTGTGTGTGTGTGTGTGTGTGTGTGTGTGTGTGTGTGTGTGTGTGTGTGTGTGTGTGTGCATGGTTGCTATGCAGTCTCTAGGCCCTAATCTCTTTAGTAAGCCTCATGATCCAGTTAGAAACAGCGAGTGGCTAATGTCAGGGCAAACTGGAAGAGAGGGATCTATGTGAGTGTGTGTTTATAAATGTTTGTGTGTATGCCTTCGACTGTATCCATATCCCTGTTGAGACTGTCAGGGTCTAACTGTAAGAAAACCCCAGTGTTTGTGTACTGGTCGAATAAATGTTATCATCCCTGCAACCATGTCCACTTCCATGTATATGTGTGTGCATAGTTTTCTGCTTGTGTGTGTGTGTGTGCATGTGTGTGTGTGTGTGTGTGTGTGTGTGTGTGTGTGTGTGTGTGTGTGTGTGTGTGTGTGTTTGTTGCAGGGTGTGTCTGAAAAGCAGCAGTGCCCATTAAGGCTGAGAGATTAGATTGAGTGGATCCAGATTCTCTGCTTTTGTTCCTCTACAGCAGGCTTTCTCTGCGGTTTGCAGAAAATAGGACAGGTGCAGGAAATGGATAATTTTAAATGGATAAAGTTAATTTGCCGGGTAAAATCAGGGTTAAAAGGGAGAAAAAATAGAGGAAAAAAAAGTGATTTGGGTATACCATCTGGTCACTATTGCAACGTATAAGAGTGTGTTTTTTAGTGGTCAGCAAAGTTAAAGGTGTAGTAAATACGGTTCCCAACAAATGTAAGGTCAAATTATTCCTCTCCTTTCAATATTTAGATTTATATATTTTTATTTAAGAAAATAGTAAAGATCTCAGTGGGAGAAATAGATAAACACTGAAGTTGACTTTGCTCATTTGAGTGTCCGTTGTCTACGGAGCAGCTCTAGACTTTATACTTGATGACATCACAAGTTTGAGACCGACTTTGAGAGGGAGCAGCTCATGTTCACAAATATTGATTGAACTGTCCTTGGCTATGGAAATAACATATTGGGATTATTAATTAAGGTGGTGTTCCATTTTAAATGAATACATATGAAAGATAATCAAAACATTTTCATGTTCAAATAACTGGAAAAATCTTTCCTTGTGAAACACTAAACCACTATATAATCAATCTGATCAAGTCATTTTGAAAATGAAAGACTACCGTGAGTTGCATTGTTCTGCTTTTATTCATATCAATATTTGTTCCGTTTTCCAAATAAGTTTTCTTTATGCCTTAAATGCTCAGAGGCTGTGTATTATCTGGGTACATATCGTGGTATTTAATATATGATACATTCAGCGCAGCATGTAGATGAATGTTGTAAATGTGCTTGAAGCTGCCGTGGCATGATTAAAATGGACGTGGTTATCAGCAGTTTTGTCACAGAGGGTAAAAGTACAGCTAACTCACCCCACTGCCATAATAAACGATAAGACGCTGACACAACGCGAATGATGAACACTCTGAACTAATGGCTGCTCGCCTGCTCACAGGCATGCATAAATATAACCAACTCTTTTTTCTCCCTCTCTGCCTGTCCGTCTTGTCACCATCTGTCTCTGTTTCTCTCTCTCGAAAAAAAAAAAGAATCAACCTGTCATTCAAAAATCGCATTACACCATTGCTTCATTCCAGAGAATTCTGCTCCAAAACACCTCGTATAACAGCACGGGAACGAATGTAGTCAAACGCTGTGATATGAAAATCATTCATGCCCCGGGGGAATATATGGAGAGGAATAAAGGATGGATGCGGACAGACAGAAATTGAACCAAATTCTCCCCTCCCACCCAATCACACAGCATCACAAATCACTAGCTCCGCTGCTAATTCAGGGTGTTACGGTGCGCAGGCCTTGGCATACGGCGTGTGTGTGAGCATGTGTGTGTAGAAGTGTGTGTTTGCATATTATAGTTGGGAAATGAGGGAGAGAGAGAGAGAGAGAGAGAGAGAAAAGATGATTTAGGAGTAATGAGAGCCGGTAAAATCATGCTGCCCAGCGGCATTATGGGACTAAATCTAATCTGCTAATGGAGAGGGGGGCGTGGGCTGGGATGGTGGTGGTGGAGGGAGGAGGACGAGGTGGAGTAGGAGGGGAGATGGATGAAGAAGGGAAAGGACAGCAGTGGCAGAAATGAAGGTTGAGGGCAGAGGAATGGATGGAGGGCAGGAAGGACAGAGGAGGAGAAGAAAGGAGGAAAGGAGAATGAAGAAATAGAAGAAGAAGAGACGTGTAGGGTGAATGGCAAAGATGGAGGACGGAGAGGTCTAAGACAGAGTAGAGCGCGGGAAATAGGAAACATGGAAGGGAAGGAAACAAATGCAAATCCAACTGACAATGACGAAAGGAGGACATTAAAGAAAACAAGCAGAAAGACTGAGGATGATGAGAATAGTAGAAGAACAAAAGTGACATCAGGGTGAATAAAACAAGAGAGGCAGACAGATGAAGAAGAACACAATACAGAACAAAGATGAGAACATATCAAAATTAATGAAGAGAGAAAGCAAGAATGCGGCGAGGGGGGAAAAAAAGGTGAAGGACATAGTGAACAAGTGGGTTTTAGGGTGTGACGTGTGAGTATGTGTAAATAACCCAGGGTGGAGGCACCGGGAGGGCAGGGCCCAGGAGAGCACAATCAGCACATATTGCTATCACATGGTGGACAAAATGCTCTTTCTCTCTCTAATACACACACACACACACACACACACACACACACGCAGAAAGACGCATTCTTTCACACCCACACACTCGGCAGAAGGCAGCCATTGAGAGGTAATTGCCCCAGACTGTTAATGCTTTCCAGGATAAAACTACACCAGTCTTTACAAGGCCGGGCTAATTCCACAACTTTATGTCGTTACCTCAACAAAATGGCTGACAACCGCATTACAACCACCCCAAAGAGATACAACAGGCAGGAAACTAGAAGTAGATTGTATTTCATTCGTTTCATTATTCATTTACATTTTCTGAGAGATATACGGTGGAGCTGCAAGTACGAGGTGCATGATTTGGAGGGTTTCTTTTTTCTATCTGGGGCCACCCATGCTGAAGATGTAAAGTGGGTGCATCCTGCAAAGTGCTCTGATAAAAGATGCTCCAAATCGCTTTTTTGTGGTAAGATGATAAAATTAGAGCTGCAGCGATTATTCCATCATTCAACATTATCAATTAATGATTTTAAGCAAAAATACCAAATATTTGATGGTTCTTCCAAGAATGTGCTGCTTTTCTTGGTCTCACATTTTAGTTAATTGAGTATCGTTTTTTTTTTTTGGTTATTATTGGTTGGACGAAACATGACATTTGAAGAAGTTAAATTATGCTCTGAGATACTGTGATGGGCATTTTTAACAGTTTTCTGATGTTTCATAGACTCAACGATGAAGTGAATAATTGAGAATATACTTGACAGGTTAATCGATGATGATGATTGCAGGCGGCTTGGCGGCATGTTGCTTTGCAGCAGGAAGAGCACATGATGAGTTAAAGCTGTCAATCTAGAATACGAGTCATCTTCTACCATTTAAAAGATACAATCTGTAAATCATATCCCATCAATCCCGTGGACCTCCTCATGTAGATTATGTGATGCTGATACTCTCCAGTGAACGCATGTCATCCAGGCTGGGTGGCCTGCTCTGCAGTGAGGAAAGCGATCGTCTGGCCGTCACATTTTATTGTATTGTACTGTATCCTATCATATCATGTGTCCCTGATGATTTCAGTTTGTAACTACAATCTGCAGTTGGATATTGAACCTTGGGCCGCTGTGGCAAACTCCTACACGGGTCTGAAATCCAGACTCCCTGTGAAACTGCACCAAAACCTCAGCAATCTGCTATGAGCAACATAAACAGAGCATAGCCACATGGCAACTCCATTATCTTGATAGTAAACAGGACCTCAGCTCTGCAATTTACAGTATCTAAGCTACGGCATCAACACACAACAACTATCTGAGAGGTCCAGAACATACAACACACAGGGTTTTTCTCTTGGTGCATTATTACTGTCCACAGAACAGCCCTTTACCTCAAGGAAATTTGAACTTAAACACATAACAGGTAACTCTTACTCTTAAATTACCCCTTTTACAGTCAACAGCTATAAAAGAAGACATCATTTCCCCCCAAGTATAAGCTTTCACCCAGGTCTGCAAGAGTGTAGAAAAATAAGCCCATACTCCCTATAAATCAGAGTTAGGCGATAGGCGACCATTACGATGGCAATGATACTGAACAGCAGCGAGATACGATGTCAAGCTTTAAAGTCGCACGTTTAGCCATTTCATTCTTGGGTCGGTAAAAGAAAACAAAGATGCACACTGCAGCTTAGACAATTACACAAAATTACACTGAAACTCCGCAGTGGCTGGTGTGTTTATGAGGTAATGTACAGTCTCAGCGCAGATGGTAACGGCGTTCCCTCACTCATTCAGGTCGCAGGCACGCCGCCGCAATCAAATAACCATTACAGTGTTGAGTGTTACAGCTGAGGGAAAGCAGACGAAGAGACAGATAGGGTCAAAAGCATGAATGAATTAATAAATAAAAAAACAGTTTCTCTTATTTGAATAGGCGAGCCGACATGAAGGACACTTTCAATATCTACTGATGTGCATTTATAGAATAGGACAGAATAGAATAGGTAGAGCAGGAAGCCGCCAGATGCAGCTAAAGGCCCCACCCAGCAGGTAGGCCTCCTGCATCACAGCACCTTCCCTTGGCAGAAGAGACAAACAGGGTTTCCAGACAGTAGATGGCGCCGCAATGCTTCTTTGAGCTTCTTTCTCAGCACAATCAGTGCGTTCAGATCACTATCACACACTCTGGCTGCTCATCAACACCAAAATACCTGCAGATCACTGGCACTCAGAGACAAGCACTTGCCCTTCTTTGAGGACTATATCTTATGAACACATTTTCAATAATCACCATTTCCCATCCTTGTGAATGTCCAGAAAACCGCCACATTCACACCTGTTACTGTAAATGCACCCACAAGAACACACATGTATGTGTCTTTGACTTCAGCATGGATTGGCAGGAATAAATTATTCTTCTAGTTGCATAAATTACGGCATGACAGGAAGAGAGAGCGGGGGAAGAGAGTAAATGTATCTTTACTATTATCTATTAGATGTTTCATTGGCGTGGGTCCCCTGAAAACAGTTCAAATATAGTGCTGCATAATTTCCCGATTCCTCACTTAATGCCCTCCAAATTTGTCACTGCCGGATATGAATCAAACTGACACGCTGTTCATTAAGCGGACTGATGAAAGCCAGAGTTGGCACAGTGAGGGGAAACAGAGACTACGTGGATGTCTGCATTTTTTTTTCTTCTTCTCCCACACCTGTTGTGTGTGTGTGTGTGTGTGTGTGTCCTCTTAGTCTATCCTCTTCTGCTTATGTCTGTCAGTCTGTCCGCTGCAGTATCTGCCTTTCTTCTCTCCACAAAGAAGAAAGACAGACACTGGAGGGATCTGTGAATCATTATCCTCTGCTCACCCTGTGACGCTGAGAAGCTAATAGGCTCCCAGTGGGGAATACGCATGTGTGTGTGAGAGAGAGAGAGAAAGGTTGTGTAGGGAAAATACATCTTTGTATATATATTGTTATGTTTCTATATAGCTGTACGTTTCTGTGTGTTCAACCATGTGCTTCCTATTTAGGGGTCTGTGTTTACTGCTGTCTGTAAATCTATATGTGTTTTGTCTACACTAGTGTGTATTTGCACAGATACTCAAGAGGCTGATTCTGTGTGTGTGTGTGTGTGTGTGTGTGTGTGTGTGTGTGTGTGTGTGTGTGTGTGTGTGTGTGTGTGTGTGTGTGTGTGTGTGTGCGTTTCTCATTTCCTCCATGAAGAGATTAGGGCCAAAGAGGAGCCGCATTATCAGACTGCTGGAAATGAGATCTCAGTAGGAGACTCCGCTCCTTTGCCTTTCTTTTCATCCCTTCTTCCTCACCTCTTCTGATCCTCCTCTTCCTCCTCCTCCTCCTCCCCCCCCCTGCTGCTCATCTTTCATCTCCTGTACTTACCCGCTATTACAGATATGCTTTTACACTCCTTGCTGTCACTATGTCCCATCTTTCAGTCCATGTTTTGTCAACCGTTGTACAAACAACCCCGCCTCACCTTTCTCTCTACCTGCAGCTCTCTCTCTCTCTCTCTCTCTCTCTCTTTTTTCTCATCGGTCCATCTTTTTATTCCTCCATGTGCTCCACTTCTGCCCTTCCCCTGCTAAAAAAGATTAGCTCCCTACCTCATCTTCTTAAATGTCTCACTTTGTGTCATTGTTGCTCCCTCCATCAATCTAGTCTATAGCCATGTAGCGTCACGATGACATTCTCAATATCCTAGCTGCAATTAATCTTTGCGGTTTGTCTATGATATTGTCTATTGTTTAAATCTGAAGCAGAATCCAGAAGGTACAGCTTTTAACATTCACTTTCATTAAATTCGTAATCACTGGTCAATCAGTGTGTCCACATCACCGTGAACATTCCTAGTTTTACTAGAAACTCTTGTCTCTGCTGAAAACTTGAAATGTTTTCGTTTTTGTGCGCTACAAAGGCTTTCCCAAGAAATATTTACCGCTAACGCTGTTCACAGCATCCAATCACAAAGTGATGGACTTTTGTGTTTTGTCAGTTGGCTTTAAACTTGCACTTTGTTATAATTTTATATTTATGAGACAATGTCTTACATTATGACTTGAATGTATCTGAACAGCATTTGACCTTGCAGAATTCAAAAGTAGAAACTACGATGTAATACATACAACATATTAAATTAGAAACAGACAAGTGCATTGCGAGCAAACATGAGAGTGAACAATGATCCAATAAGAAGGAGCCTCCGCACAGAAATAGAGACCAAACTGTTTCAGATAAGCTGCGTCTGTGTGAAGCCATATCCTCCTGCCATTCTTTTCATCTTCTTCTTCTCCTTTGGTTGTCCGATGTCACCATGACAACAACAAAACAAACATGGATGAAAGCTACGGTTTTGTAGATAAACACTTCATTGTCGAGATCAGTCGTCTTGTCATGGAAAAGCTATAAAACAAATAGATCCGTCTTGAACCATTCTGCTGGACTTCGTGTTTGGTTACATTGGAGGCATCATCACATCATCGTAGCTGTATGTGTGTGTGTGTGCGTGTGTGTGTGTGTGTGTGTGTGCGTGTGTGTGTCTCTACAGGGTTTAGAAGTAATGGAATCTATGTAACAGCTCTATAAATTATAATTATACTGAATAAAATGTGGTTGAATTAAAGTACAATATATTAAAGTGGATATATAATATTTATTTATATATAAACTTCGCCAACAGTATGTGTATGTGTTCACACATGTGGCTCAGTGTGGAGTCTATTGGGTATTTCCAGGAAGTGGTAGCCAAACTAAGTTTATTATCTCTCTTCCTCAATCAAATCAGTGAGAGTGAAACATGTAGAACAGGACACCATTTCCTGACAACTACACACACATTCACACACACACACACACTGATATCTCGACTCAAACATCTACAGAGTGTGCCACAGAGAGGAAATCCCCGCAGACCCCACACCTACTCTTGACATATTAGACTCTGTGCGTTCATCTGTCTGTGTGTGTGTGTCTGTGTGTGTGTATGTGGGTGTGGGTGTCAGGGTTGTTAGTATGTCTGAGCTTCTGTGTGTGTGTGTGTGTTTGGTCTGCCGATGCTATCCGAGCCTCTCATTTACAGAGAGGAAGGAAATGAACAGTCAGCAACTAAGTCACCGGACACAACTGTTCAGATTTAACTCTGAAAAAAGCAAACAACGTCCCAAATATGATATATTGAGATCTCTTTAAACTCCACTATACAATACGAAAAAAAAACACAGAACATTCTCCTATAAATCTCCTTTCCTCTGAGCATCTTTTGCCAAATGTTTTATAGAGGCGGGATAATTGCGTAGCTGATGAGCATCTGTATTAATACTTCTTAAGTTGAATAACTGAGACAGAAAATGGCAGATAAATTAAAACGCAAAAGTAACTCCACATGTGAACAAACCCAACATCTGATTGCCTAACTAAAATAAAATAGGTACAAATCTGATTTGTCTCCTTGTTCTCATATCTGTTGTTGTCTGTGTCTCATTTGTCCCCATCGCTGCCTCATCCGTTTGTGTTTGTATTACAGTAAGCTTTCTCTTAACATTTATAGACCCTCCAATCCACTTTCATGTTCAGCAACTCTTTTTTCATTTGTGTTTGTCCATTTGTGAGGACATGCATCCGCCTATATTTATTTGTCTGTGAATGAGTGTAAACGTTAGACGCTCTCCTCCTAGACAGGCTAAAGGTATAAAGCCACTGAGATTACATGTGGCGCCGTCGGGCATGTAGACACTAATCAAATATATGATCCTTGTGTCAAGTCTCAATGGGCTGGTAGAGGAACAAGAAAGATGGGGTGTAGCAGGAAAGAGCAATGCGGAGAACCGAGCTGACCAGCCTTGTTTGACCTGCTCGAAGAAAAAATGTTGGAGGATGGAGAGAAAAAGGGAGAGATGGAAGAATAGAGAAGGAGGGGGGGGGTGAAATCATAAAAAAGACAAATACATTCATAAATCCCCCCATCTAAATGTTAATTGGTGCTAAATGGCATGTTTGAATAGGTTAAGTGGACGCTTTGAATTAGTGTACGTTACGTAAGTGGTCCAATAAAAGCCCATTTCTAAACCAGCAACTCCCTAAATATCATTTGTGTCAAACGGCAAAGCACTCGATTGCTTACCCTGAGACAGGCTGTGCCGTTTCGGGGACAAGTGAAGCATTGGATCATTTAATTCAATGAGGAACTGAACTCTGTTTTTCGAAAGGGACGGTTCACCAACTACAGCGTGTACCTCGTGCTCCCATTGTGCAGAAGGTGGCCCTCCTGAACGCTAAGCACCACCAAGGGAGACGTTGTGGAGCTTAAGCGGAGGAGTTGCGAGCATTTGACCATTTAGCCTGGTGGAAAATTAATTTCCCTTGCATTGCGGATATACTACTTCTTCTTCTTCTTCTTTTTAACAGCATGGCCCACCGAGCATCCTCTGGGGCCGATTAAACACTCAGTGTCACTTACAGAGAGGTTGGGAGGGTTAAGTGGACCAGCTGAGCATTAGACAGACAGAGGTAAATTGCTACAATGACAAACTGCTGCACTGCTTGTATGAGTCCCACTGCGCTCTGTGACATGGTGTGTGCCTGCCCCCATAATCTGAATAGCTACAAACAAACACAATCTATGAAAAATGCTGTTTTGAGAGTGAGGAGGCCCAGGCAGCCAGCCTCCATCTGAGGTGACCTCGGTGATCATGACATCATGAGGTAGGCTTGATTTATATGCATGCTGCACTGAGGAGCATATTCAAACAAACAGGGCCCCGGGTGGAGCACACGAGGCCCCCCACGGGAAGGAAAAGGAAGCAGCCGGTGCAGGAGGAGAGAGGAAGGGATGTGGCAGTGACACGGAAAAAAAAAAGATTGAGATAGGGACAGAGGAGGGAGGGCAGGGGAAAATAAAGGAGACGTGAAAAAAGATGGAAAGTCAAATGAGAACGTGGGGAGAGGAGTATAAAATTAAAGTGCATATGCTGAAAAGGAAACAGATGAAGTGAGGAGGAAATAGGAAAGAAAAGAAAAGAGAAGAAAAAATGATGAAAAAAGAAAGGATGAAAGGAGAGGAGGTCTGATGGTAATAGTGTATATTCATAGAAAATGAACAAATGACCTCCCTGCTGGAGTCCTACAGCTGACCCACGCACACGCATTGTGTCTGAGCTGAGTGTATGATTAACTGTAAGGACATATGAACCATTTACATCATAACCAGGTGCATTGTGCTAGATTATCAACTGAGGTCACCCTTCCTCCCCTATTCACACTTCACTCTGTGTGTGTGTGTGTGTGTGTGCGTGCGTGCGTGCGTGCGTGTGTGTGTGTGTGTGTGTGTGTGTGTGTGTGTGTGTAATTGAGGGCACTTCATGTGAGTTCACCTGAAGCAAGCAGCAGACAATAAGAAAAAGGGAAAGAGAGAGAGTTATAATAAGGCTAAAATGATTCATGGTAGCAGGGTGATCTGGTCAGTAATTGGATTTCCCATTGATAAATAAATACAAAGCTTCAAACCACTGAGCTAACAGCACAGCACCTGCAAATTGACATTTTGTTTTAAAATGCACACCTAGTATTGGTGTTCAGGTTAGAAAAAGGCAGTTCTTTCAAATTTGATTTGATAACAACATTCCCTGGGTGCAGCTTATGCTTGATTGATACTCCTGCAGCTGTGTGCCTATGCGTACTGTGTGCACCTCTCACCCAGGCCAGGAGCATATAGTATAACATGTAGTACAGAGTACTGCAGTCGATTCGTGTAGTATGTCATTTCTTTTTGATTTGGACCCACGGTTTACAAACTGGTTTTAAAGGCAACAGTTTGGCACAACACAACAAAAATGAAATCATGGAAGAGCTGGATGATGAGGAGCTCTTATGCCTAGAATTAATAATTGTTGTTGATTGTAAGGTATATCCAACCTCCCAGCTCTGATGTGCAATCAAACTTCTGCTGAGCATCGTCACATTTTACATTACATGTTATTTAGCTGACGCCTTTATCCAAAGCGATACACTGATGAACATGGACTACCACGCAAGGTGCCACCTTCCCAGCTGAATCCCAACTAACACAGTTATGGAAGCAATTTGGGGTTAAGTGTCTTGCCCAAGGACACATCGACCAGGAGCCAGGGATCGAACCTCCAACCTTCTGATTGAAGGACCCCTGCTCTACGACTGAGCCACGGTCAATGTTCTTTCTCTCAAGGCTCTGTTAGGCGACAGTCACTCTTCATTGTATGTTTTTTTAACTGCCTAACCGTCCCTTCACCCACACAAACTGCACTCTAACCCACTTGACCCCATGGAGCATTGTCACATTGAGACGGAAAAACACTTTCACCAACGTTTGACATTTTTGTTATTCTAAATGTGTCGTTTTGATTTGTGGCAGCGATCAAATTCCGCAGACATCGCCAACGGTGTCTGATGGATCACCCAACCAAGCTGGAGCAATCGCTACCAGGGAGTCAAAGTAATTATTTTCGTAACTTCATTTGAGCCAGAGGCATCCGTAATGTTTCCCTAAAAACATTAGTCCACATAAATTTGGTGCAGGGAAGCACTTCTCCACTCCTCGTTTACCTCCTTTACCTTCACAGAGTTGGACTGAAATGAGCTTTTGAGATGCAACATTGACTTAAATTTAGGTCTTGAAATTTGGTTGACTTTCTCTATTACAGATCTTTTTTATTGTCTTTATAATAATTACTTTACTGCTTTGGTTGCAGTCAAGCAATTGGCAAGAGCTTTCCTTCCAGAGTGCCAGTCAATTTGGCCATTCTCTTTGCAATAACTTAGATTCAGAGGAAACTGGAAAATCACTTATTGTGGACTGTATAAATCCTCATATATTCAGTTGTGCAAATGTTCATTATGCTCAGGTCATATTTTTACAAGTTTGGCAGGCGTCACATAACGAGCCAGTAACGTGGCAATCAAAGCGTAATGCAGCTGGAGTGTTCCTGTAAATTCACAAACTCTTCTGCACTGACATGATTTGATGTTTGAAGAGTTTATGAGTGTGTGTGTGCATGCACGGATACGTTGCTACTCATGCTGAGCCATGTGGGCTTCAGGACACACACACACACCCACGCACACACACACACGCAGACACAGCTACAGTAACTAACTCATTAAAACGGCTCATTTCACCCCAACCTCAGCCAACACACACACTGCTCTCTGATCCAAAGACTACACTCACACACACACACACTCACACACACACACACACACATATGGAACGCAGGCTTAGCCATAGTTGAGACGCACACACACACTCACTCATCCATATCCGACTATCAGTGTCACTTCCAGATTTAATCCTATTTAGTTTTTCCCTGTGTCGTCTATCTTTACCTCTTCCTGTCGCTGAGGTGATGAAAAACACATGAGAAAAAGAAAAGGTGCTGTAATTAAGACGAGAACGAGAGCTGGATGTTCAAACTTCAGAAAACAAATCATATCACAACTTCACTCTGATTACATTGATGTTCATCCTGAAAAGTACAATATTATACCATTTTAAACATTTAAATGTATTCATAGGGTTAATTAATTTAGCTTTTTTTCTAAGATACACTGTAAAATAAAATTATATAAAGAAAAATCTGTAAAAATTTGATTAATTAAATAAAAAAAGTAAAAAGATCAAAATCAAAATAGGGTTAAGTGAAATCTGGAGCTGAAACATTGTGGTTTCTCTATTTGTTTTTATCTCTTACAGCGACTCTGCCACATATATTGAAGTTATTTTATTTTCTCTCCCCATTCGTCTCTCTTTACTTTCTATTATGAAAAGCATATTTAAGAATTTTTTTAAATGATTTTATCTGTCCTCATTGCAGAAAAGCACCGTGTGTACTGTTAGTTCCTTTTGGGGCAGGAAACAAAGCATCCATTTCATTATGCATGTGTTATGTGGGGAACGTCAGTGAAAATCATATTAGATCCTTTAAAGGGATTTTGTGATTTTGAGTAAAAACTGCAAAACTTTGAAAGTTTATTCCTTTGATTACATAACTTGTCTTTTACAGACTCTCTCCACTATATTTACTTAGCGACGGTAAAACATTTCTAGCTGTGATCCAAAATGTATTTATTCCTTAGGGTATTTTGGTAATATCATTGGTACTGAGCGCTCATTGCTGAGTTTCTATTCCACTTCACAGAAATGTGTAACTCAAATGTTGGAGGCGATACCCAAACGCTTTCATTTTATTCTCACAAACCGCTGTTTCTGGCTTCCAAATAAAACGAAACAAGACAACGTAAATAGTTTTCTCATCCTAAGTAGCACAGTATTGGAGAATTTTGGAGCATTCTCGAACCGCATAGTCTGAACTGGAGCAGTGTGTTTTATCAATCAACAACAGATAGTGGAAAATGAATATTTCTTTTTATGAACAAAATGGGAACAGAGTTCCTCCGGCACTTGAGAAAAAGTTGAAGTAGAAAGCAAGTCGAAATACAGAACAGAGGACTGAAAAGAGGAAGGCAGATGTAGCAGAAAGAGAAAGACCATTGTACAAAAGGACGGCCGAAAAGCAGGGACACAAAGACAGAATGTCTCATCACCTCCGACAAAAGGAGAGGTGATTTTCAGCCTCTCTCCCCTACTGTTTCCACTTAAACCACAGAAGAGCCTGCTGGTGTCAAACTGAGCCAACAGAGTTTCACTCAAGCCTTCACACAGTACAGTCAGTTCCACAAGAAAAAGCCTGTGTCTGTACGGTTTAACTTATCAACAATATAATCTATTCATTCTTTTTTTCTCAAATATGTTTTGCAGGCTTAAAACGTCATTTATTTTGAATAAAGGGTAGGTTACTGTCAGTGTGCTGACAATTCAGGCTCGAAATGTTGAACTTGTTTTCCAATTCAGTAAAAGAGAGCGTTCTTCAGTGTTGTGAGTCCTTGGGAGGCTGGAATTATATTATTTTTCACTCTATGCATTTATTACCTTAATTGTTAGAATTGTTTTAATCATATGATTACAGTTAATGTATCCTTATTGGCTATATAAAGGTCTTTATTTTAAAGTACTTGCTGCACTTTTTTGAATATGTTATGAACTAAATATTTGAGTTAGGTAATATTCAACAATTAGGTAGAGTTCTTCATCAGTATTAACAACCTAAAAGTACCATTTATGTCATATTATACCCATAAAAGAATCTGGAGCACTGCGGCACTTTTCAATCATTATATACACTGAAACACTAACGCCAAATAATCATACGCTAATACAACACTTGGAAATGTGGAGATTAAATCCCGGCATGTTTATTGTACTTGGCCAATAAAGTAATTCAACCTCTGAAAATATTTTCTTTACTGCATTAGTTCATCCAACTGAGCCTGATTGAAGGAAAGAGACTCTAAAGCTCACCCTCTGTCAGTCAACCTAAGGCCCTCAGCGCAAAAAAAACACATCCACCCCCGATATGTTTTTTTCTCCCGAAAACCCGAAAACCATGAAATCTCCTCCTTCTTGATCCAATCTTTCCTTCAGGACCCAGAAAAACATCCACCACCTCCCGGCCTCCCAGAAATCTGGTTCCAGTTTGGGGCAGCGCTGAGCTTCAGGGTGGGGGTGACTCCGAGGCGGCCGATGCTTCTAAATAAATAACGAGGAAAGAATGCAACATATCCAAAATCTCTCCACATCTTTATGATTTTTTAATGTGCCCCTCTATTAAAAACGTTTTTATTCAGTATTTTCCTCTGCCATTTCTTAAATTTTCCTCTATTCCAGCGTTTTACAAGAACAAGCATAGATACGGTTGTTTTCATATTTTATGATGGAGCCGGCTAGTAATTTGAGTGTTTTGAGTCATAGATTAATGAAGTAGGGAGTGGATGGATGGAGACGTTAAACTAACAAGCCAAGTCTGCCGGCCTTCTGTTTATTCTCTGTTTTTATTTCTTTTTTTACTCTATATGTGTGTGCTTTCTTCAATCTCTGTGGCCTCCATGTAGCCTCCTGAGCAATTTCTGTTTGTTGTTTCCCCCCCCTCTCTCTCTCTCTCTCTCTCTCTCTCTGTCTCTTTCTCTCTCTCTCTCTCTCACCTCACACACCTGATCTGTACCCAGTGCTTTCTCCTTCTGTTGTCAGCATGCAAGGGCAGTGCTTCCGCTGTTCTGTGTGCCCTGAATCTTTTTTTTTTATTTCTTTTTTTTAAACCTCCATGTGGGGGTTTACCACAACAAAATTATTGCAGGAGAAAAAACAATCATCAAAAGTTAAAGCCAGCTAATCTTATGTATAAAAGGCTTCCACATATGTGATCTACAGAAGTGGCTGAACTTTGGTTACCATGTGTTGCATTGGTCTTGACACCTTTATGGGACACACATGGCCACAGAGACATACCGCAGCAAAGGCGTAGCAGCCCAAAAACCACGTCCAGCAGCATCAACATAACCACTAATCACCTCAAGCCTTGGACACTTAACCTGCACCACCATGCATATAAAACACTGAGTTATGAACCAATAAAGTAAAGGCAATGCCAGATTTTGGAGTGAAAATATGTAAAAACATAATTTTGTATTGATTTATTTATTTAGTAAAAGTTACGTCATTGAGTAATGTAGTTGTGAACAGGCACCGGTAGGATGAAAAAAATCAAGGATTCAAGAATCGGTTTTCGACACAGTCCAAAAATGAGCTGCTTTGTTGGAAAATCAAACCCAGAAGACAAACGATTTGCATCCATGCACATAACTTCTTTCTTTTAGGCATTCAACAGTTTGCTCTTTGGTTGACAACTCTAAAATCCCAGATACTCCGAGAACTAATCGAATCACCAAGCACCTTTGATTAAAAAAAGTAAAAGCGACAAAACGTACACTATGATGGATCACCTTTCTAAAGCAATTTTTAGGTGTCTGCAATATATTTTCATATTGTAGTAAAGGAACTGAAATCCACAGCTGCCTGGAAGGTAGAAAACCAATATAAAAAGCTCTGACATGCTTATAAAAGTGGTCAGAAATAATAATAATAATGCAACCACATTTATTCCAGCTCTCTGCTACTGATTGTTTCACCCGCTCCGCTGCTACCCAACATATGGCTTCCACCGTGCGCCTGGCTAGCATGAATGACACGTGTGAGACATACGGTACGTAGCGGTAGTGGAGGTCAGGTTCCCATGTGTTGTACGTTGGTCCTGACACCTCAGCAGGACCCACGCGGGGCTTGTATAGAGTCATACAGATTGGAAATGAAGTACAGTAGTTTTCACAGCTAGCCATGGCTCCCCCATATGGAGGTCATATGGAGGGAGAAGCACCGCACAGAACAATAGGAGTCGTTAAAATAGCGGGGGGAGAACCTGTGCATGTGTGTGTACGTGTTGAGAGGAAGTGCACGCGTATCAGTTCGTACGTGTGAGAATGCCGGGCTGTGATTGAGGGTGCGTCTTGGTGTGAGTCTGGACGACAGGATGAAGCTACAAGTCTTTCATCTGTGAGTGAAGCTGAGGGGCAACGTGGCTAAAATTCAGGCAAGGAGATGACAGGAGCCCATCCCCTTCTTTTTCAACCCCGACCCCTTCACCCACACACACATTTTCTGCTTACCTCTCCTTTTTGTCCATCTATCTTATTTCCTTTTCATCTTGCCTTCTCTTCTCCCACTCCATCCCTTTTGTCTCAGTTTTTCTGCCTCTCGCATGCCGTGTCTCTACATAACTACTCCTTTTCTTTCATGTGAACTGCTGATCTACAACGGCTAGAAAAGCAGTGCTGTGGTGTGTGTGTGTGTGTGTGTGTGTTGTTCTGGGAGGAGGGACCCCCCTGTCTGTGGTCTCTGAATGGTAGCCAGCCAATGGCTCCAAGATGTACCCTACTGATGATGCGGATCTCTCATCTCACTGCCACAAATTCTCCTGACAGACACTTCTGATCTCACCAAGACCACCATGTGTGAGTCTGTGCGTGTTTGTCTGTTTGGGAAGATAAATGTTTGTGTTTGTGTGTGTGTGCGAGAGCAAAAGAGTGACTAAGAGGATAGTCAGAGTAGTTTGTGTTGTTTGTGGCTGAGCTCTGATAATGATTGTAAATGGTGGTTTGCCCAGATGGCACTTACTGTCCGTCACTATCAGTGTCTCTCCCCCTTTTGCTCACACTTCCTTCCCCTTTTTCAATTTCCAAGGAGGGGTGTTAGAAAATATACACTTGATTATTACAATATCAGGTTTTGGTATACTGCGTCGATTTTCAAAAACACTGTATCGAATAGTTTACATGCAAATATTTGTGGCAGACAATGGCTCAGATTGCACAAAAGTAGGTTGGAGGTTACAGGGACTGTGACAAATGCAACCATAGATCCCACTGTTAATGATTACATAAAATAGTTATTTATTGTGTGTTATTAATACTATGACAGTTTTCATTAGAATTGCAATAAATCACCTCGCTTACAGTATCGAAATACATCACAATATACTGAATGGAAACCATCATTTAAAGTGGGTTGGAATGATCCGCATTCCAGCAACTGCCATTAATAAGTAAATACATCTGATATTTGTGATACCAAAGGCTGTTTTAACCAAATCTGCTGTTGGGAATTCTGATATATTGGTACCCTTGGATATATTCAGAATAACCTCACACTTACTGGGTGATTTATGGCAAATAATCCCATCTCATCCAGTGCAGGTCGTAGGTTAACTGCCTTACCAGTCTATCATGGGATATATCAATGCACTCTTGCATCCGATGGCACAAAATGACGAGATGACCTGTACAGAAAATCATACTCGCACGCCAGATTTAAAACCACAGCTACATTTTTACATGCACTGCTTTGGGCGAATGGTAACATATGTTGAAGACATAAAATGTTCTGCAAATACTGCACAAAAGATTGTTTTCACTGGCTGCTGTGGAGACGAGGATAAAATGGAGCCACTGTAGGTGTTCCATGCTTTGTTTCTTCCCGATCTACAAGTCACGTCTTTCTCTCTTTTCAGCCATTTGACGTTACGAGGAATGGTTTCGGTTGACATGAAGTGGTGTTTTCAAATATCTTCACTTGGTGCTGTGTAATATCTAGGACAAAAACATCTGGACTAATGCAGCAGATCGGAGGTCCAAAATGCATAAAGACATTTTTTTAACCATGGATGCCACTGTCAGTGCAAACCTGAGAATCCCAATATGCCCAGTCAGCCTTCCATCTGTAAGACGGATCAGGAATCCGTATTGATTGAGACTGTAATGTCAGCAGCATTATTATTAGCATTTATCATTATCATTTATTGCACGGCTTTGTTGAATACTCAATTCTGATTGGTCAATTACAGCACTCTACGGCCTGCTGTTTCGGAGCGTTGCTATGGATAACAGACCGTTGCAATGGACGCAGTTTTTTTTTTTATCTCCGTACACAGCGAGAGGACTATTCTTTTTAGTGGAAGAAAATTATTTTTAAATCAATATTTGGGGTTATTTATTGCCCTCTACAGTAAGTGGCTGTGTTTAAGCGGGATAATGTTCACTCTGAAATGGACCTCTGTGTTTGGTCCAATCTGACCCTGTTGGGGTTCATTTCCCTTACTTGTCCTACTTTCTTCTATCATCATTTAATTTAAATCTACAAGGGACCCCCTTGTGTTCACTTATCCATTCAAGTAGGGGTAAATCTACCTCTCCTCTCACTTAACCACATGAAACATTGAAATGAACATATGGTACTCTGGGACTGACTGTGAGTTATGAATGTAAAATCATGTTGGTTTAAAGAGAAAGATTCAGATCTTATTCTGAAACGTCATATGTATTCAAAAACATTAAACACAGGCAGTGCAATTGGACAAATTAGAGTTTAAATTACATTGAGATTTTTACATTGATGCTGGTATTTGTTTTTTCAGTTGCTATGTGAGGGTCAACAAACGCATTTTGTAAACATACATTTATTCTTGAAGTGTAAAATATGATCAAACAGAACTGTTCACAGGTCTGCCTCTGTGCTTACGTGCCGTTTCTTTTGTCTTGTTCCAAGTCAAGCTCTCCTGTGTTTCTGCTTATTGTCTCCATCACAGACGAATGTATTTACTGTATGATTAGATTATATCGAAAAACAAACTCACACTAACATACACTTATACTTAAACAAACAGTCCAGCTCTTTCGAGTTTTCCCATTCCTTCACAAATGTTCCAAGAAATGTTTTGTTTTTGATTCATGCGCTGCATGATAAACACATTATCAGAGCTACATGTTGTCAGCGTCAAACAGAAACCACACATCTCCAATTTCAGAATTCTAATTTTTGTAATTGATACCTGCTGTAGCTGTGTAATGGTATGGAAAGAAATATTCCCCTAGACAAAGCCAAACCACTGAAAAAGTACTGCAACTGCATCAAATACATAGAGAGAAAGATTAACCAGATTTCTGCAATTCCAGATTATTATTACGACCATGTGGAGAAGCAAGAAAAGGGTCTATTAAGTCAAAGCATACGGTCTAATGTCTACAAAAGATGAGAATGTTGGCCCTCGGACACTTGAGTGTCCTAAGTGTTTCTGATCACACTGAAGTGTTGTGTTGTCCACATGTTAGAGTTTACTGTGTATAAGAATCGTGATTAAAGACTTGAGGAACATGTGGTATAAAATCTCACTTGTGTCCTGTTGTCATTACGACAACATTTATCAGTAGCGTTCACATTTTCAGGAAAAACTTTCAGCACTAAAAGAATAAAATATACGACCCCAGAAAAAACTGACTGTGACGAACGAGCTGCAGTTCATGCACATGAGTAAATATTTCTGAAGAGAAGAGTCGGTGTGAAGACAGTTTTTTCTCCCCGTGCTTGTTTGAGAACAATACGGAAACTGTGGGGCAGTTGATGGTGGTGACGAGTGGTATTTGGAAGCAATCTTTGCTCTCTGGAGTCCAGAGTCTGTCTCTGTTTTGTGTCCAGTGCTACGTTGCTGCTATGGAGACCTATTTGAGGGGGAAATCTATGACACACATATGGTCATCTCATCTCTTCTTGCCAAAGCCTGAAAGGCTGAAATGTCTATCAGTCAGCAGGTGTCCCCACCACGCATACACTCACACACACACTCACACACACACACACACATTGATGCAGTCTCACGCACAAGCAAACACACAAATACACACAATCAACAGACCCCTTCCGATCCCCCACTGTCCAGTTAATGCAACCCATCCATCTTCCTCAACCGTCAGTCAACCGTCAACGGCTTTTGAAAACACTCAGTCACACAGACACACACACACCCACACACACACACACACACACACACACACAGACACTGGTCTGAATACGCATACACAAAACCCAAAGCATGAAAACACATACATGCTCAAAAATACTCACATGCATAAAGAATATGGAGCATACAGTCACACACATGCAAAAAAAATAACCCACTCAGCAGTCCTGCCTGTGAAGTTTCCATGTGTGTGTGTGTGAGTGACTGATGTGTTGCCAACCTCCAGAGTTGTGAATGGATGATAAACACTGCATGGTACACAGGCATCATATGGGTGCACGAAAAGCCACTGGGCAGCCGTTTTCTCTCTCTCTCCTCTCTTTGTATCTCTCTCTCTCATTTCCCCAACCAGGTGTTGAAAAGGAACATAAAACATTTCTGTTCCACGATGCCACCGCTTTCGAGTTGAGACTGTATGTGTGTGTGTGTGTGTGTGTGTGTGTGCGCATGGTGTTAATGGCCCAGAGCCTTCAGATGTTTTGATCTCTCCGTGTGTTTCTCCATGTTTGCGACCACCTACAGTACCGACCGCTACGTAATGCTGCCTCTCCTGCAACCTCGGCTCACGGTAAACTCAGACGCTGCCCTGCATCAATCATCCGACCGAGCCAGGGCAAATAATGAAAGTGGCAGTCCTCTGCATCTTGCTCTGGTGTTTTTCTACCGCATTTCTCAGGGAACGCGTGTCAATCAAACAGGGTGACGTCTTTTTCTTCACTATGCTGTTAACAGGGTCTGATTTTTTAGTAGGTTGCCCTCCTCTTTTTCTGTCTTTTGAGCCATGGCTAATTCCAGCTGCCTAGTTTTTCTCGTTTGTTTATTCCAAACAAAGCACAGCTGCCTTGACTGGAAATATAAAATGTAACACCTCATGTAAAGACCAGATGCTTCGACGATGAATATGAACAAAAACTTTGGACACGCCATAGTGGTCATACATAGCTAATCATGCCACACAGACAGTTAAACAGCAATTTTCTTTGCTGCTCTTTTCATTGGAAGATCACCAAGACAAGGTGAGGAAATCAGGCTCAAGCTGGTGCGCCCACATGAAAGTTTACAAGAAATATAACCATGCATAAGCACAGCTTGTCATATTCATATTTCTCGCTTTGTGTGTAGACCATTTTAGTTGTGAACATACAGTTTTATGGTTCTGGCGGCTGATTTTTGGATGGCCGTGTGTCAAAGCTTGAACTGGCTTTATAGATTCGGTCCTTGTTACTTCACATCCGATGCTGATGGCGAGTGGCAAAACAGACATTTATTCTCACTACCATGTCGCAGTTTATTACTTCAACAATTTCTTCCAGCAACCACCAAAAATCTTCTCTAGCCAGGTCCCAACCGCATAAAAAACTGGAATTAAACTTGTCTGCAAAACCAGATAAAAAAACCCACTGGTAAGAGCTGAATCTCCTCTCATAGCACGTTGAATTGGTAGTGGTCACTTCTGCTTCATGCACAGATGCACACACAACACACACACACTAATTTACTGCTGTCATATCCATGTGGGACAGTCCTACGTACAGCCACTTCTGCAACAGTCTCCAGAGTAATCCATCACTGCATGTGCCTCAGCATGTGTGTGTATGTGTGTGTGTGTGTATGTGTGTGTGAGAGACAGTGGTAAATTACTGCTATGGCACATTGAGCCCTGGCCATTACTCCAGCAGGTGACACCCATTAAAAGAGGTGGTGACACTGAGAGAAGGAGAGAAGGAGAGAGGGAGGAAGAAAGATTGGAAATAAGAAGAAAGACATGGAGGAAGGAAAATAAATCAGTGCTCAGATAAAGGGAAATGTGTTGTGAGAGAAACAGAATAAGATAATAAAGAATGAATGAACAACATCAGATGGAGGGATGCAAAGATGTAAATACTTGACAAACAACAACGCCAATGTGTAAAAGAAAAGAGTAGGAGATGAGGAAGAGACTAAACAAGTGCTGGCAGAAAGTGGAAACAGAGAAAACCACCCACTGTTCTGAGTCTGAGCCAAGGAAGGTTCAAACACACACACACACACACACACACACACACACACACACACACACACACACACACACACAGCGCTACAAGCCAAGAAAGGTAAAAAGTTAGAGGATTCAGACCTGGCTGACCTCCAGAAGATGTTATCAGCCTCTCCATCTGAAACTAAAATACTAAAGGCCAACAGCACACACACTCATTTTTACACACAGACACCCCGCAAAACCCCAAGCTAAAACAAATCCAGTACATATAGCACACTTACTATATTTCCTTTTTAACAGAAAGAGGGGAAAAGGTATATGTACTCGCGTGGAGAAACGTGGTGAAGTAATAACTGTGCATAATATAATACCTGCGTAATGTAATGTAATAAAAAGGAAGTGTGTATAATGTTGTAACTTTCAGAATACGATAGGTCACTATATTTTGTGCTGGTTATTTCTTTAAGATGCGGTGACATTTTTTGTCATTGAACAAGTAATTTCATGGATATATATGTCGTGTTTCAAGGGGTCCATCACGGCACTGACATCGGTTAATTTCCTGGCCAGACAGTCTAACCGATGCAACTGGTTGTGGGTGGAAAGCCAGTGAGGGATCATGTTCTGATTCATGTACTAGGAACTCTAAATCGGCTAAGGGTTTCTTAGGAAATGTAGCAATGAAGAAAAACTGATTCAGGGTAACTGCAGATGAAATAAGTTTGTAGAGGAATTGACATGGACACGTTTCAAACGCCGCAGTCCAGTTTCGAGAGACCAGACGCTGACTAGTTCAGCAGATATCCGTTAGCTCTAATGTCGACACAGCGCGCGCGTGTGTGTGTGTATGTGTGAGTGTGAGTGTGAGTGTGAGTGTGAGTGTGAGTGTGTGGGAGAAAGCGAGAAAGGGAGACGAGAAAAAGTATTTACATTCCCCGTGGCCAATGTGGCTTTCTATTGCTGCAACAGGGGCACCCTGTAGCACACACACACGCACACACACACACACACACACACACGCACGCCTTAACTAACACCCAAACTTGAACTACAAAGAGAGGACAAGTGCACAGGGAACGCTCATGCACACGAACACTCACTTCTATTTCCACATGCTCTGTATGAACAAACGGAGAGGGATGAACACACATGCCATCCCACCTTTTCACTCTGGCACGTGTAACGCCCCCCCCACCACTCCCCCCCCACGCCCCTCCCACACCTCCCCCCCAACGCACACATTCGCTCGTTAGGGTAAACTCCCCCGGGCTCGTTAGCACAACAGCCCACCTTAACGAGGAGAGGACACGTCTGGCTGAGCACACCTACGTCCTGATCAGCTAAGAGGGTCTCTGAAGGACAGAGCCAGGGCTCCCGTACACCGCAACCTCCCCCCCCACACACACACACACACACACACACACACACACACACACACACACACACACACATACAGAACACAGAGAGAGAGACAAGCACACGCTCTTATGGAGGTGGATGTTACATTATGAGTGAATGGCTCGACAGTAGACAGGGTGCAGTGATTAATAATCTCTTAGCGCTTCTGCGATGAGGATGCTACGAGTGTGTGCATGTGTATTGTGCAAGGGCCAGAGAGAGAGAGACATGGAAAGGAAGGAGGAGAGAGAGAGAGAGAGAGAGAGAGAGAGAGAGAGGGGGAGAGAGGGAAGTGTGCTTTAGAACAAAAGACTAATTAAATCCAATCATCTTTCAGCTTAATCCTCAGAACTAATTAGATGGATGCATACCTGTCTTTCATCCAGCACTCACACACTAACACTCGCGCACACACGCACGCACAAACACACACACACACACACACACGTCTTGTTAGTGTTGTTGTTGTTGTGTGTCTATCTATCAATTTCTTTCAGGACCCTGAAACTGAAGCAGCTAATTGGAACCCATCCATCCATCCTCTTTAACCGCTTATTCAGGGTCGCAGGGGAGCTGGAGCTGGCAAAGGCGGGGTACACCCTGGACAGGACGCCAGCCTGACACATAGAGACCATTCACACTCACATTCACACCTACGGGCAATTTAGAATAATCTATTAACCGAGGCGGCATGTCTTTGGACTGTGGGAGGAAGCCGAAGAACCCAGAGAGAACCCATGCTGAGTGTTAGTGTTAGGGGGTTCGGGTTAGAAACAAGCGCTGATTTACATTTTAATAAAGCCTACACATTAATTGGAAACTGTAAATTTCAGAGCACCCTCACTGAAAAGTTGAGCAACCCCGAAGCACCAGCAAAAGAAAATCTCTGTCTGTCTGTCTGTCTGTCTGTCTGTCTGTCTGTCTGTCTGTCTGTCTGTCTGTCTGTCTGTCTGTCTGTCTGTCTGTCTGTCTGTCTGTCTGTCTGTCATGGCTCGTCTCTGACTGCATTTGTGTTAATGTGGTGTTATTTGCGGGGCGCCGAGCGCTTTCATCTGGCCTGGCACGACGTGAACTAACAGCGGCTTTATGATGTGTGAGGTTCAAAACTCAGTCAGACATGTTTTTGAGTGACTGAGGTCGCTGTGGCGATCAAGAGCGTTGTGACTTAAGGAGAGAAAGGCTTAAACTGACAGAGAGAAAAACGTCAAATAAAAGCTAAGAAAGACTTAATTTAACACCTTTTTCACTTTTAATGAAGAAACCCTTTAATCGTGCTGAGACTATTCAATTAAAATTAAGATCCTGAATACTGTAGAGTTTTTTTAATTAGAAGAACTGGCTTTAATCAAACGTCTAGACTGAGTGACATGAAGTACTATTCCTGTCCTTGTTTGTTGCTCATTCCTGCATCACTTGTCCTTCTGTCTTTCTTGCTTTTCATTCATTACATTTTGTCCCTCCTTTTCTCCTCCCTCCCCCTCTGTCCCTTCACTCTGTCACCAACATTTCAAGCAGCTTTTATGTAGATTGTGATTTAGAGTGGTTGTGTATATTTTGGGGAATGGTAACACAGAAAACAAGCATCATATTTATTTCTCATTACTTCGGTGCAATACTGATGATAACTGAGAATGAAACCGTGACCACAGACTCCTTTGAGCACTGAGAATCGAGCGTGACACGTAAGAAAAAAAAGAGCATCCTTTATTGAATTTACAGCGTGGTTTCCTATAAATTGCAGATAAATGAAATTGATCCCTGATGGCTTTCACACACTGATGCGTCGTTTCAGAAATGCAGCAAAACTGATAAAAGCAGACGCAGAGCAGTTTGGGAGCAAAAGACGTGACACACAGACCATAAAATAGTGCAGAGATGGAGAAGAAAAAGGAGAACTGGCGTACCAAGTATTAGGTAACAAAGGGTAAACTTTATAAAGGCAAACCGTGGCATGATGGGAACAAAGCTGAAGGGGAAAGCAGGGGGGAAATGAGGAAAAGAGAGAAGGAGGAAGAAAAACAGATGATCTTAAATGATTTGTCATGGAAATTGTCAACGCAAGACCTAAACACATTAAAGAAATATCTCAAAAACAGAGAAGTGAAAAACAAAATTACCACAATGAAAAAAGAGCAAATGAGAAGAACTGAATGTATACATATATATATATATGCAAAATAAGGAGTGTTGTGCTTCTACTACTTCATTACATTATGGGCATTTTAAAGCATCGGCAGTTTTGTTTTACATATTCTCATTTCATTGTGCCCTTCCTTTAAATCAAGCTTAGTAATTACATTATGTGTTTTTAATAATCCATGAAAAAGACTATGCTTCACTACCAACTGATCTCACAGCTGCTGTTCTTTATTTTTATGATGGCCGTTATGCTATTAAGTGGCTTGAGATTTCTCCAGCTCAGCAGCATTACTCAGAGTGAGGAATTTGTGTTTATTTTTTTTTCAGAGAGCATTTTTTACCACTTATTGTCTGATCTCCAGGGGCTATTTTATTATCTTCTGTAGTAGCTTTATATGACTGCACAACATTTACAATGTATTTTAAATTGTGATATACCTCTCGGCCTGCCCTTTTTTACCAATTGAAGATAGGTGAGGAGCCATAAAGAAAAGAAAATGGTCGAGAACTATTTCTTCTCTGACCCCAGCTGGTTCATCTTTGGTTCTCTCTCTCTCTCTCTCTCTCTATCTATCTATATATCTATATATCTATATATCTATATATCTATATCTATATATATATATCTGTATGTATGTATATATATATATATATATATATACATACATACAGATATATATATATATATATACATACATATATATATATATATATATATATATATATATATATATATATATGTGTGTGTGTGTGTGATTATGATGACGTAATGAAGACAGGGCGACACAGAAAGAAGAAAAAGACAAAGTCATAAAAAATGAGTGTACTGACATTCAGATCCTAATAAAAAGGACAGCCACCCTAACACAAATAAAACTGACAAAAAATATCAGTATGATGTCGTGTCCCTCTGCCAACAGTCGAGCACTAGTCACCTTGATCCAATCATTTTTATTTAACTTCAAATCCCTCGTAGACTGCAGGAATCCACACTGAGTTGACTGGAAATCCCCCAGCTCTTCTCCTCGGCCCTCTCCCCGTTGTCTTTTTATTTCTCCTTTTATCTTTTATGTCATTTCTCTCTTTCTGTGTCTCATTTCCTTTCGCTATAATTTAGAAGTGGTGTGGGGAAGCTATCACTCTCTGTCTCTCTGTCTGCCTGCCTCCCAATTTGTCCATCTGTTCGTTTCCTACTTCTCACTTGGTGTCTCAGGAAATGTTACACCAAAGTTATGTTATTTCCATAACAAATTTTGTTTGTTGAGAGCACCAAGAAAACACTTTTTACAAAGTTGTGTTAATGTGTTGAAAAAAATCTGCGATGAATTTGCACAACAAATTGGATTTATGGTTCTGAGATTTTAATGGTATTGGTAACAAGAGAAAAAAGGAAATTGATGGAGTATGGGGGGGAGGGGTTAGAAAAAAAATTGGAGACACAGATTGAGGTTTGGGAAGAAAAAGGGCACAGGCCATGCTGCGTTCAGAGCCCATAATATGCTTCAAAGATGTGTTCAAAAGAGAAGACAACGTCATATACTGTCCAGCATGAAGCTGTATGCTCACTGAGCTAACTCAATAGATACACTCAGAGAGCTTTGGGAGAGAAATGCTGGCTTTGGAGCCTTGGTCTGTAAGATATTAAACAACTGAAACTTTGACAAATATTTCCATGAGTTCACGCAGTTACACACACTAAAATACCTACACATGTTCCGAAAGAAAGGAAGGTATGAAGAGACAGACAAATCCCAGAAATCCACTCTGGGAAAACCAAAAAGTGAAGCACCAAAGGAATATGTCCTGTTTCAATTAATGCCGGCTTCTTTAAGGCTCAGTGGAATTAGGCATTAGTATAATTGTGTTTCATATTTACATGTGGATTACATGAAGAGGCATTAACCAGGCTTACTGTGCCTTAGCTTGGCAGGGAGGGAGAGAGACAGACAAAACAACACAGAGCGGCGGAGAAACAATAAAAAAAAATACTGAGAAGCAGCAAGGCCGACAGGGTCGTGTGGCTTTCCACGCAGGCTTACTGAGCAGACCAACACTAAAGCTTCTGCATCTGTTCACTGTTTAGTTCTCTTCAGGGTTTCAGCCGCCATCAACAACCTTGAGGCCCTTCAGAGTCAATGTGATCGATTGCTCTCCGTCCGCCCGGGCTGCGAGGTAAAGCAAACCCAACACACCCTCAGTGCTGTATCATCCATGCCCCACCTGTACCCCCCCCCCTCCCCACCCCACCTCTCCCCCACATGAAAGAGGCTGGAAACACTACAGCACAGCGCCACCTGGTGGAGACAAACATGAAACACAACCACAACTTCATCCAGTGATGCTGCAACACTCATTGCACCTCAACCCCAAAAAAAATCCAACCCCAGGGGCTGTGTATTCCTATTTATATTTATTTGTTGTTAGTCTGTTAACGCTGCTTGTCTGGCTACATTAAGACACACACACACGGATGCAAATGCAGTTTTTGTGCCCGACAGAACCACAGGTTGGCCTGTCAGCTGTAGTAAAAAAAAATGAAACCTTTCTGTCAAAGCTCAAGCTCGATAGTTTTTAGAGACTTACAACCACAAATACTTCAACAGCCACATATCTATAAATTAACTATTCTTTCTTTCTTCCTGACACAACGTGCAAACCAATAAAAAACAAAACAAAGGGAGAGTGACCAGAAGATGAGCCAATTAAAGCCAGCTTTATTTTTCACTTGTTTGTCTGTTGACGCCTAATTCACAGCAACAGTCTGGTTTGACAAAGTTGACAACTTTTGCATGAATAATTGCCAAAGGCGGATGTCGACGTTTACTCTTTGCACGTAAAAATGGGGTGTGTTAGGATCAAGCTTAAAAGTAGTGACACTTGTCCAGATGTGCCCTCAATGAGTCTGCCACATATGCACACAGATACACATACACGTATATACCCACACACATATAGAGCAGCTACACAAAGGCTGCATGCATACACACAAATACACACACATGTGTACACACTGTGACCTTGACAACCAGGAGGACTGTGTTTATCTGAAGCAGAGTCTGTTTCCTATCTTGCCTCACTGTCCCTGTGGACACTTTCTCTCATCGTGACCCAGACTGACACAGACGTTCCCTCAAGACACCTGTGTGTGTGTGTGTGTGTGTGTGTGTGTAGATTATGTCATCAACACACACACACACACACACAAACTTCTGAGCTCAACTCTTACCCTAAACTCAAGGTGAAACCCTCCCATGAATTCTCTGCATGAATCAAGTTCTTAATTCGGTTCTTTTTAAATACACGTTAGCATGAATAAGTATTAGTTCATCCTTCTGACGACAAGCTTTTAGATTAGAACTTTAAATAAGACTTTTAATCAGTTCCAACTGATATGTTGACATGCTGAGGGAACTCAAGAGCTCTCTAAAATGTTGAATGACATCGACATCTTTTTACTTCAAGATAGAAAACTTCATTCTGATCAAACAGAGAGATCTTTTCTTTTTTTTTTTAAATGATGTGTTCCGACATTAGTTGTGTTTTTGTGACATTATTTGAGACATTTTATCTTCATAGGACGTTTAAATGTTTGGATCAGCCATATCCTCCAGCCATTATAAAACGATGAAGAAATAGACTCTGAGGCCTATTAGGCATTTTGGAATTAAGTCAAGTGTGTTTTTAGTAATACAATAGGGAGATAAATACTCTCCTGCCAGGCTTACGACAAAAACACAACTAATGTGTGTGGCAGACACTAAATTGCTAATCTGCTATAATCAAGGGAAGTGATTGTGCTAATATGTGTGCTCTGCTCTTTGTCAGGGTGGAACCGACTGATTGGACCCCCATGGTAGAGGTGAGAGGAGGGAGGCAGCGTCTCCGCCTGGTAACTATTCCAACAGCCATCAAACTGTCCCTATATAGACTCATCACATACACGTAGAGACACACTCAGGGACTTTAATGGGGTTCTGCTTTTCATCAAGATAAAGCTCCCTCTCCCTGTCTTTCCATCAGCACCATGTTGTTTCTCTTTCTCTATATCTGACTTTTCTGTTTTTTTTCTCTGTCTGCCTCCACCTCTTTCAATCCTCCCCTTCATAATGCATTAAAATGGCTCCCTCGTAGCTATGACAGGGCCTTTCTTTGATCAGATCAGACGTTGCGATGGCAGCAAAAAATGTGTCCTGATTGGCCGAAACACCAGGAAGTAATCAAATCAAAGCCCCCATCGTGCTCCACTGATTACACCATCCGACAATGTGCTCCAGAATCATTTAATTTCTATTGTTCCCATTGGAAACCTTGATGCAGCCTGTCAGTGGGATAACAACATAGAGAGCCGAGGGGAAGCTGTGGCGATGACGCTGTAAATCCTCACACAATTAATACTGGGTTCCATATGGTGACTTCTCATGGCAGTCGCTGTGTGAGCTTTTGAGGGCTCCTTATTTCCATCGTGGGCAAACTGAGCTTTAATCATATACCCAGGACGGAAACTGTACCTGAAAGATCAACATTTGTTGAGCTGCCATTTCTTAAAAGCAACAAACTGTGATTCAAGCTTAATCAAAAAGGTGAAAATACTGCCTTTTCTACCACACTGATACACAGGTCTTAACATTACCTCAACTGATACTGAACAATACTTAATGTCAATGACATTTAATGTTGCTAAAGGTTTACTTACACCATTAATGTCTTCATACACAGCAGTAAAACGGGCCTATAGGTACCATCAGTTGAAGAAGAACCTAAATGGTTGTTTTACATCCACAATTAAAAATGGGGAATTATGTGTATGACAATGTTCTGGTGCTGGCTGTATTACTAAGCTCTATTGCATTTAGCTTTATTTGATTTGATTATTTTAACTGTTGTTATTTTATTCTCAATGCCATTTGCACTCTTGTAGCTATGCAAATAGTTTTATTTATGCTTCACATAATTTTATTCAAAAAATAAATTGCTTTTGTAATAATGTTTACCTCCAGTACCTGTTGTGCCATGGTGAGAGCTAATGGGAATTCCAAGTAACAAAATAAACATAAATTGTATGTTCAAAAGTTCATTGTATCGCTATTTCTTTGCATGTGTATGCAATGGATGCGTGTGTGTGCGTGTGTGTGCGTGTGTGTGCGTGTGTGTGTGCGTGAGAGAGAGTTAAAAAGAAGGTTCTGTGTTTTCATAACCTTATGCAGGTTGTGTGTGTCCACATCAAAGTGCAAGGACATATAGTTTGAGCAGGTAACTGTCCTTGCGTGTGTGTGCGTGTGTGTGTGTGTGTGTGTGTGTGTGTGTGTGTGTAATTGGGTGTGTTCATGTCCGTGTGTCAGGGTTGGCAGCAGTGGTGCCATCTGTTTGTCATTATAATGTTGACAGAACTGTTGCCCAGGTTAATTACCATAGTAACAGGTTAATTTGAGCAATTAAACGTTACTGGGCATACTGGGGACACTGGCTTTACTCAACACACACACACACACACACGTATGTACTACATGACTGTGTGTAGTAGCAGGTATGTGATGAAAGACACCAAACGGGGAGAAAAAAGTATGATATCAGGAAGCTCCTATTAGAATGAATGGTAATGGTGATGAATGAATGGGACGCCTATGTGCAGAAGAAGGCCGCTGTGTTGCGTCTGACAGAAACAGGAAAAGGGACAGGAAGCTTCTGACAGCTGGAGGCGGGGCTTAGGGCTGACAGGCAGTTTGGTGGACGACCCACAGCGGACTGGCGGGGTTAGCGAGTGTCTGTGTGTGTCTGTGTGTGCCAGACTCGCGGGGATAATCCTGAGTAGGACCTCTTGCCGCGTGGCTCGTGGAGGGACAGGGCAAAAGGCCAAGTCACACACACACACACACACATACACCCACACACACACACACACACATATGGAAGACAGAGTCCAACTGGTATTCCAGATTTTCCCTTCATCCCCACTGGACCTTCACACACATGATTAACTATGTGTAGGTGCATGTGTGTGTCTGTGCGTGTGTGTGTGTGTGTGTGTGTGTTTACCTCCCAGGGCAGGACTATCAATCTGCATCAGTTGAATGTGGAAAAGCTAAACCTGACGGATTTATCTTTCATTCCAGCATGTAGTGGCCAGACAAGGGGTCCGATTCTGCTGATGCTTTTCAGTGAGAAGTTAGATTGAATACGCTCCGTTGCAAAACACAACACATCCAGTTGGGGAAAGAAACACTTCCTAAAGTCGCTTTGGTCAATATTTTTAGAAAGAAACCCATATAACCCATATAATCCATATTTTCGTTTTGACTCCATGTCTACCCTGTTCCAAAATGTGAGAGCAGCTTTCACGCTCGGATTTACAGTAATAATTTTGTATCGGGAAACTTGCTACTTGTGATTCATCATCTAATGTTCCTAAAATATAAATGACTGTCGTAAGAAACAGTTAGCAGTTAATAGGTAAAAAGCCTTGAAGCGCTGCAGCCACTAACATGTACTTTTCTAAATTGATTTATAAACCCAGATTTTATTTTTATAAGACTTGGCTAGACATCACTTCTTTTTCTTTTTCTTTTTGCAAGCGGTGGGAATCTCATTTTTAAGGTTACACTCAACATTTACTCTACAAAACTAATACTGTAGGTTTCCATGTTGGCAAACATGCGACCGCAAACACACTAAAATGTTATTAGCCTCATTTTCAGGGCTTTCATCATCGTGCTTTCATCATAAAATCAAAACAGTGTAAGTTACTACTGTGAGTTACCATGGATCCAGACTGCAACATTTTAATATCTCACACGTGTCATTAAACTAGAAGCTATTGCTACCGCTTTTTTTTTCTTCTCTACTTTCACAAACCTTCTATTTCTCTTCTATTCATCCCTGAGCTCTATAAGGAATGTATTTGTTAAATTATGACATATGGAAACCGGAATCACTCATGTGGCCCTGGGAGATTAATTACTCTGTTGAGTAATAGGAAGCTATTAGCAATAAATAGAATATGAGAAAACGAGAAGCTCCGAAGCTGCTGTATCACACAGTGTTTGAACTATCCAAGCTTTTAACCGTGTTGACTGTGGAAGGTGATGATAAACGTCATACAGTTACAAATACGAGTGCATCAGATGAACATGCAGTCGCTGACTTGAAAACCAAACTTGGCAAAGTAAACTATAATGTGTTTCAGATATTTTTAATGTACTAATTAATATACAGGCCCATGTGCGCAACCAATGTGCATGGCAGATACATAATACATAACTTCAGCATTGATGTATCAAATATCATGAAGATCGGTCCATTGAACAATCAATTGGGCCATTCTCCAAAAATAACCTGGTTTATTTGTTTATTTCAAATTCAAGAAACGATTGAGAAATTAAAGGCATCTTATCCTCCATCTTCCTACACTAAAAGGCGGCATTTTATAACTTCCTCTCCTTTGTTTATTTTTCTTTTTTTCCTCAAACCACCTTGCCAATCCCACATAGTCGAACACCAACAACCCATAAAGCCCCGCTCACTTTAGCACCAAACAAACCGCCTGCCTCATTACACACGCTAATTGTTAAGTTTCCACTCGTTTTTCATGCAACTTTCTTCTTTCTTTCTGACAAACAACACACCTGATATAATTCTATTTTATTATACTTCCATGGCGTTTCACTCTAATTGGATTGGTGAGAGCAAAGAGCAAAGCGCAACACGGAATATGGACAGAAAAAAAACCGGGTGAAACAAGGATGTTGGTGTTATACAGTGAGCTTGTTAGACAGATCCACTCTTGTTTCTTGTACCTCTCTGCCCACTTTCTCTCATCTTATTCTTATCATTTTTCCTCATCTCTTTCTCTTCATGACGATGATTAATTCAACAACGCGTATAACTGTATCAAATGTGAGAATCCATTAAAGATATATTGCTGTTATTGAACAATGATGGATGGATACCATTAACACATTGGAGATATTAATTCAAAATGTAAATAATGTTGTACCATGGCTCATTGAAATTAGGCAGCTATGGTTAATCATGTTGCAGAACATATGCGCCAGTATATCGATAAACACACACACATTTGTTTTTCTTCAGTTGTGAGGACATTGAATTCCCTTTCGTTAGATCCCGGGGGGGGCGTATGCTAAGCTAACCTAATGATCTTCACAAATGAGAGGTTTTAACCCTAAAATAAATGGTTAAACTTGTGGGGACCAGCTTTTTGTCGAGTCCCCACAACCTGACCGCGTCCCCGCAACGTGATTAATAGAATATGCACACACAGACTAGTAGTATCACTATAGGAATTAAATATATCCACACCAACATTTGTGTCCCACGTAGCAAGTCTCTCTCTCTCACAAGCTCACACACACTTCATTATGTTAAGTGAAGCTGTTCCACTGCATTAGTTCTCTTTAACAAAACAGCAGTCTTTGAATCATTACCGAGGTCTGTGTATGTACTGTATATGTGTGTGTGTGTGTGTGTGTGTGTGTGTGTGTGAGGGAGAGAGAAAGGGCTGAATAAGTATTAATGTGATTTAATTTCCTGCTGTACAATGTGTTTCAAAATCCCTCATCAATTAATCAATTAGCTTTTTTTCTTGATTAATAACTGAAACAAAGGAGTTGTAGATAAAAGAGCATCACCGGATCGAAAAGAAATAAACTGAACTGAGCAATAAGAGAGAAATGGCCTGCAGAGACGGAGGAGGAAGATGAAACGAGATGGAGAACAGAAAGAAAAAATAAATTATCACTTCAAACTGCACTGTTTTGGCTCCTGTAGAGAGCTGCAGATGAACCGCGGCAGCAGGTAACAAACGGAGGCCCAGAAATAAAACAGTCAAACTGAGCAGAGTTTGCATGTGTGGAAAGTCGGGACAGAAGTAGTGTGATGTCTATTGGGAGTAATTAGTTCTGACAGTAGTACTAATGGTCTGTCTGTAACGCAGCAGACTGGAACTCACTGAGAGGACTCCAGGGTTTAACTCTCTTTGTCTTCATGTTGTTCTTTCTCTCTCTCTCACCATGTTGCCATCCGAGACAACCTCTGAAATGCTGCACAACACCAAACGCAAATTAGTTTGAATAGAATTAATTTGTTTTTCTTCATCTCGGGCAAAGAAATCCCCCCAAAAAAATGTAGGCACTATCTTAATCAGTATTGAATAAGTAGCGCTAGCTTACACTGCTGTCGGCTTGGTTGATAGGTCGCGCTATTCTGAATCACAGCGAGGTGTTTGAAAGGCTTCATCTGTTTCGGGACCTCGTGCAGCTACCGTAGTCATTTTGTGTTTTTTGTAGCTCTTACCTCAACACTGGATACCGGCCTCATTAAACTCATTCATGCCTGCAGTCGGTCATGTAAAATCTACAAAGAATACTTTTTTTGCCTTTGCCTTTGCCTTTGCCATGCAGAACTTAATGCACTCAAAGCTTCGGGAATTTTCCTCAGCTGATAAGCTGGTTAAGGTTGTGTCATGCTGGACCTATTTTATTCGTATTAAAATGAAATTCTGGTATTTTTCACGCTATATTATCCTCATTATTGTGGCCATTCTTACTTTGGGTCACTCTAACTTTGCACTCTGTTGTAGAGATTCAGGAAACGTGAATAGTTAGTAAATAGTTCTTGTTTTTGCTTTTGGTCGGACTGATTTAAAGATACACTGTTCAGCTATCTTTTGTTGCCAAATAAATCATTTTTGAGCACTTAAATATCAAACACTCTCTTTCTCTTTCTCATGTTCCGGAAAAAATTATATAAACAAATTACAATTAAAATATCTTTGACAGATCCTCTTAAACTCGGAGGACTTTACATATATTTGTGCAAGTGTCAGTTTATTTCCCAAGTAGTGATAACAGCATGACTCTTAGTCCAAATGCCCAAATGTATGAGAATAAGACCCGGGTTAAAAGTTATTAGAGTTTCTCTCCATTACAAAGATTAAAACAAAGACATAAATAGGGACCTTATAATGGGACTGTGTGACATTTATGTGATCACAACGTCCAAAGCCACTTTTGAATTGTTGTGTGCAATGAGACTGAAACAAGCCTGCAATATTATTCATTCATACAATGACAGCGGATGTCTGACGTGTAAATGCACTGTTGAACAAAGTAACAGCCTCATGAAATGCTGCTCAGAAATCATCCGTTATATACTATTCAGTGCATTCTCCTCGCTAGACTACTTCTTTGTATTAAATCATGTAATACGTGAGCACATTATGGGCAATTTTGTTCTCTTTTTCAACTGTCAGAAGATTAAAGGATTAATGATGCGGCCACCAGCCAGTTCAGAGACTGAGCTTGATGTTGAAATATGTCTGCTCAGTCCAGGAATGCTATTTCAGGTGCCTTACCAGGCCAGAGAAATCAACAAAAAAAAAAGAAAATGGTGAAGGGCCTGTATCTTCTCCTGAAGATGAATAAGTGCCGTTTCCATGGGGAGTGTTTTCATCACTAGATCTTTAACGTCTGATCTCACCTCTGGGCTGAAAGGAGCCAGCCATGTCAGACAAAAATGTGCGTGCGAGTGCGTCTATATGCGTTTATGCCATACGTATGTGCGCATTGCGTGCATGTGCGTGCTTCATATGTTATCTTCGAGGGTAGGACCGTGTTGTTCCAGCAACCCATAGGTCCCAGCCCCATAAATCACAGCTATCATGTGTGTGTGTGTGTGTGTGTGTGTGTGTGTGTGTGTGTGTGTGTGTGTGTGTGTGTGTGTGTGTGTGTGTGTGTGCGTGCGTGCGTGCGCGTGCGTGCGTGCGTGCGTGTGTGCGCGTGTGTGATTCTCTGTGTGTTTTCAAAATTCGGAGCCAACACCTGCTACTAATCACCATCAATGAACAGCAGTGAGGAGAGCGTGGTGACGTGTTAATATTTTTACACAGTGATAGACGCGCATGCGCTCCTATGAACACGCACGTGCACACACACAAAGGTCAAGTTGAAGGGACGACAACAAAGCAGCTGTGATTGATACGTCAATGGAGATTAGGCTGACACTCCAAAGAGGACGACCGAGAGCGAGAGAAACGAGATGAGGAGGTGAGACAAAAGAAGAAGAAAGAGAAAGAAAGACTGCCGTGATCGGGAAAGAAAGAAAAGGAGACAGATAGATGGGATACGATGCACAGAAACAGGAGGATGTTGATCTTCTGGATGCTTTGGCAAAGTCGCTCTTTGCTTTCATGCCAGCGGAGCATGATTGAATCTAAAATTGAAAGAAAGCAGAAACTGAGACGTAAAGAAAGACAGCGATGTGGTGAGTAAAGAATGCAGAAAAATAATGAGGACCTGCCCTTCCATTAGCCCACATAACTTCCATTTTACAACGGTGAAAATCTTTCCACAGCAAGGTAATGTGAACGAGCGACGTCATCTTTCAACGTCTCATCCTCTGCTTGCACTTCCCTCTCTCATCCCTCTTTCCTGATTCTTCTGTTTCTCGCTCTCTCTCTGCTATAAACCTTCACTTTCACCCTCCCCTCCCTTTACATTTCCTCCCCTCTGACTCCTTCTCTTTCTCTATCTCTGTCCCATCTCCATCCACATGTGCAAGCCATCGTCCCTTTCTATTATTCTTGCTAAAAGCCAAGAAAAGTCAAATCTCACCACTTAATCACAGCCACTTTAATGGAAAACAGATAATAAAAAAAGGGGATGAAGAAAGGAAGTGTGGGAATAATAATGGATGGATAAAGGACACTGATATGTGATACATTATTAGCTTGTGGATTATTGAATAGAGGATGGATAGAAGAATGCTTGTAGAGATAAAAGGGTAAAGAGACCAGTGTTTCGTCACAGGTCTTTTAACAATGGATGAGGTGTTTAGTCACATCCCTCTCATTAGCTACCTACTATTCTTTTCAACATGTCATCGAGCGTTATGATTTTGTTCCATAAATTATTTTGTAGTCAGTCTTTTTTACTTGTGTCATCTCTCCCCTTACAAAGTAATTGATGGAGCTTTAACATATTAGATAGAATAAATACAAAACTGCAATAACTGATGTTAGTTTGTTCACGGTTTAAAGTTAAAGCAAACATTTCATACATTTCCTTAAAAAACAAAAAACAAATTTGACATAAAAAAAAGTATTTCCTTGGTCTTAACTCTTGGACTGTACAATGATCAGAAGATAAAAGAGTTTTCTAAAAAACTGAATCACAACTGGAATGAGTGAACAGAAATATGGATGTTGGAAGATAAAAAGGACGTTTTAAATGTGTATCAGCAGGGAAACCCGCGTGAATGACATGACAAATGAATAGCAGCCGAGCGATTGAGAGGTAATGCACGTCTACTGGTATGAATGGATGAAGCAAGTATACGAGGTGCTGGAGGGATGAAAGGATGGAGAACTAATCTCCAGCGTAGGTGCTTTACGGCATTTTTTTTTTTATCAATATGTTGAGAAATGTCCGGAAGGACAGATGAAGGAATGATGTATGGACAGAAAAGTGGTTCTCTTGATGGAGTGCTAGGCGAATGGATGGATGATAGTTTAAAATACAGTCCCAGCTGTTGTCCGTGGTACATGAAATAAAAACCTCATGGCAAATCATAATGTTACACTCGCACACACACAGCCTTTACCTCCGAGCGCGCAAATATTTGGATTATTACTGTCGTACTTTTATTCTTTCCTTTGTAACGCCCGCCTCTTTTCTCTGGGCGATGAATTACCTCAACACACAATCTCTCTCATCTCTCCCCGTACCCTACTCTCTCTCGGCCGCGCCGTTATTAAGTCCTTGTCTTTGAGTCCTTCTCCCTCTCTTTGCTCTCTGACTACATCACAGCTCTTGTCCTGCTCTGCATTAGTTCTGCTGGTTTTGAAGCGATCGGCATGCATGATCACTACCAGACCCGACCTGAGGAGAAAGTCGGGGGAGCGAAAGACGGATGAAGAAATAGTGGGGAAGAGAGAGATGAAGAGCTAAAGACAAAGAAAAACTGGAGGACAGCGGTTCAGAAAAGAAAGAGAGAGATAATGAAAGTCAGTGGCCGATGGAGAGAAGAGTTCCTTTTGTAAATGAGAATGTCTTCAACGAGGAAGGAAGAACAGAAATGGAAAAACTAAACTTTCCTCATTCCCGCCAAAAATGTTTTACACTCTAAACATCAGTAAAGAAAGTTATTAACTAACAGCAATGGAAACGCAATCGTCGAATAAATATGGACTGGAATGATTGTCCTGATGTGCAACAACATGCAATCAAATGCAATCTGTCTCTGGACGCTCAAGAATATTGTCTGTAAAATGTTTGACTGCCCTGAAATATTATACCTGCTGTCTCTGTCACGGATAAGTTCCTAATTGAGGCTGTGCAGCTATTAGCTGCTTAATTGGAATACTGACAAGTGGATTTCTTTATTAAAGTGAAAGCATAAAATTTGTCCATAACTAGCTAAAGCTGAAGAAGAAGAACAAGGATGGACTGGAATGGCATCGTGAAGATTTTATTGATACTTCTACTCTAACTAATATTCCTCATCAATTGGGTTCCTTATTGATACTCTTATCTGTTCTTTTTCATTACTTTCTAATATAGTATTTAAAAAAAGAATGAATTCAGAACAGGATTAGAATTATTTTATATTCTAAACAAAGTAAATGTTGTTTACATAATGATTACAACAGCGAAAACAACTATGTAAACTGAGTCGTTTCTCACCGGAAACAAATCTAAAATGTCAATCGAATAAATAATATTACGAAGTGAAGTTTAGAAAGAATGGTGATGTAATTCACTGTCTGCTGGCTGGTAGAGGAAGGACGGGCGGCTTTGTCGCAGCCAGCTTAGTTTACAAGAATGACCATTTAGAGACAGCTTTCGTCTCAGCTTGTTTGTAACAATTCGCTAGCGGTGGATGAGTGATGCAGCCAGAGCAGGTTGAAATAGCACTTTACATCATGTTTATGCTTGTTGAACAGGTGTATTGATTAAGTATTGGCTTTTTACTCCTCTGTGTGTGTGTGTATGTGTGTGTGTGTGTGTGTGTGTGTGTGTGTGTGTGTGTGTGTGTGTGTGTGTGTGTGTGTGTGTGTGTGTGTGTGTGTGGAGAAGCTAAGAGATCACAGAGATGATAAATTACACTAAAACGCTGAAAAAGACAGATAAAAGAACCGGCAGGGTTGGAGGTTATCAAGACTCCGGTATTTAATATCTTAGCCGCGGTCCCGTTTCATACTGGGATTTAGTACGCCTCCCTAGTGCCCAAAACTAATCAAGCCTTGAAAAAGTACTTATTTTTATCATGTAAGTCTTCCTATATGACACATTTAGAAACGTATACTAATTTGTATCAACTTAGACGCTTTAAACACTCCAACAATTTAATGTTTGAAACGTTTGCCAAAATATTTTTTTCTTGACTACTGCATGTGAACGTTGAGAGTTTGAGCGTAAAATAGAAAAGACAGGAGGGAAGAAGAGAAAGAAATCAGTTAGAGTAGGAGACGTGGGAAGATTTTATTATAAATGCTATGTTTGTGTTACGTGTGTGTCTTTTTGAATTGGTTTGCCTGTGCCTGTCACTTCACGGCTGTATCCATGAGTATATGTGTCGTTCCTCGGCGATCACATACTTTTTTGTGGAGCAGAGTTTTTCAGTAACTGTGGCACAGCGTGGAAGAAAGTCTAATCCAGCCTGGATTGCTTTTTAACTGCCCCCGCAAAGCATCCACACTGAGCCATCTCATACTAGTCAATGTGCTCAATATGTCAGTCCGACGTAGCGTGAAGCAGCTTAATTTGGACCGTATTGGTTTTTTACTGCCTACACAAAACAGATGGGTGTCGGGTTACATACGGCTCAATCAGTCAGATATAGACAGAAAATTGGGGGGAAAGACAGATGGAGAGGTGAGGAGACAGACGGGTTCGGCAGGAGGTCCGGTGGGCTAGATTAACCTGTGGAAGAGCCACGTGACCTGTCGTCTCATCCTTGTGCCAAACCCCGAACTCCATCCTTACTGATTGAACATTACCGTGCGTGAGAGTGACTAGAGGAAAGATCAGTGAAAATAACTAAAGTGAGTTTCAACGCCTCTGCCAATGTTTCATCTTTCCGCGTCGTCTTGGTGAAATACGTTAAACTGAATTTTTCAAGTATAAACGGTAATTTAAAAAAGGTAAACCAGTGGAGTTTTTGGCCACTGATATGGAGGAATGTTTTGATGAGTAGGCCCTAATTTTGCTCGTATATCGTGCTTTAATAGGACATACAAGGATTTACGTGAACATAGGAGCACGTGGGTGACGCAAAACACATTCGGTTGGCCCTAAAGAAGAACAAAGAAGCAGCGAAAGTCGGGAAAGAAGAAAACTGTCATAGTCAATCTAAACACGGCAAGAAATTATTAAAAAAAGCTGCTTTGAAAATGTTTTATGTGGAAGAAAATTCATTCAAAAGGTTGTTAGGCGTCAAGCGCAGAACTGTTTAATAATAGGAAAACCTTTAATGAATCTCTTTACTGTGCTTTAGGTGAATATTGACATCAGAGGAGAGGAATTATAGCATTTTACAAATCAGCTTTCCAAACTCTGGACGTTCCATCTGAGCCTCTTCCACCTCGTTGCTGTGTGTTGTAACTGGCTGTAGACCGTGCGGTCATCACTTTGATTGATCGGTAGCCGAGCTGAGAGGTCAGCGAGTCCGATGTTTCCGAGACGATTGGTCCTGATGGCCACCATTCGTAAAGACAACAAATGGGTTTCAGACGTGACTCTGCAGAGTACATCTGGAGCACAGCTGTCTACACTCCGTGTGTCTGTGTGTGTGTCATCAAAAGTTCTCCACCCTGCCGTACACCTCCGCTCGCAGACCGACCGCGTGCACACACATATATACACTTGCAAACACATGTATCGTATTTGCTGGAGCCCATCCAGGGACACACATGCAGCCTAAACTACCCTTCTGTTAAAGGGATTTATAAAGAAAGAATCAAGAAAAGATCAAAGTCAGGGAGATATTTCCAAGGTGCTTTGTCCTCCCAAAACATAAGAAAAAATCAACTTATGTTGCAGCACTCTCATATTAAAATAATGGATTTCAACAAGTAGTTGCCAAACTACCCACCGTAGCCACACAGCTACAGTGAGCACACTGAGGAGCAGTGCGTTGTCATGGAGATGTGTTTTTGTTGGCATAATGCCCAAAACACATGTTTTTGATGGTCTAATACAGAACTAATAATAATAATCATCATCATGGTTAGCCAATGCTTTGATTCATAAAGAAACTCCTCCCAAAATACAGTAAAATTGCCTGTACGCGCGCACACACACACACACACACACACACACACACACACACACATGTTTCTCCCTCTCGGTCTGTCTGTCTTTAAATCAAAACATAATCTGTAATAGCTGAACCATTAGGGAGTGGAGAGACACATTCAGCGAGAGCTCGATAGCATCTGGTAATAGGACTCATGAGAGGCAGACGAGGAGAGATTAAGAAAAAAGAATGTGTGTGTGACATGACAGAGAACAAGAGCGAAGTATTAGAGAGTGAGCAAGAGGGCAAGAGTGACTGACAGAAGAGGGGGAGAGAGAGTGAGAGAGAGAGAGCGGTTTAGTGTTTCAGGACGATTAACACTGCCCCGCTGTGTTTTAATAGTACGCTCCTAAAGGTATTTTTAGTCAAACATTAGTGAAATGACACTAATGACAGAGTCTAGAGAGAGTTTGACTGCAAAAACCTAATCAGACTTGCATCGCTGCGGGGCAGGGCTGCTGAAAGACGTCAACACACACACACACACACATACACACACACACACACACATTGTGCTAAGATTACATTAACATGAGTCTGGGTTCTTCAGTTCCAGACAGGATGCAAGTTTAAGTGCAGAGCTTAACCACTTGGTAGTGAAAGAAAAAAAAAGAAACCTGTAGACTGAGTGATGTAAAGGACAGTCGTATATTTTGTCTCTTCCTTTTGTATCAAATTAAATTTATATAGTTGTACGGCCGGGGAGCAGCGCAGCAGGTGAACCCAGCATTCTTAGTGGAACCAGAGTTCACGGTCTGTAGGGACATCTGCATTGTTTAGTCACGGCAGACGTGAAAATGAACGGGACTGAAAGGGTGGACTGAAAGGGTGGACCGCATTCATTTTTCAACTTTATTCCTAAACTTCATTTAGCGTGAACGATAAATCTGTGTTCTTTGGGATTTCTCGATAAATCAAGCTCCTAATGAAGACGGAGCAGAGGGGAGACTGATGCGGCTCTGGTCACAGCTGCAGCAAGTTATGGGATCCCTCCATCAATAACACACACAGTGGAGCAACCACAACGCACACAGACACACACACACACACACACACACACACACACACACACACACACACTCATCTTCGTCCAGACGGCTTAATCAGTCTGTCAGGTCAGGCCATCAGTCGTGAAGTCACACGTCTCCGTTTCCGTTTGATGTCCGCTGCTTAGCGAGCGGGACGGCGGGGGAGAACTTAACAGGCCTCTGCCGGTAAACAACGGCCATGTGGCGCTCGTAGAGGACCGAGTCTGTAAACATGACACACCTACTGAATCAGATCCGGGCGAAAGGTATAAAAAAACGCTTTGATAAGGGTAGGAAGTGTGTTTGTGTGTACGTGTCAAATAAGGTGGCGATGGGGAGGGGGTGGGGGGGGCGTTCGGTGTATTTAACAAGAACAAACATATTGTTTTGATTACTTGACGTGACGATTAAAGTGTTCCTGTCAGGGGGGAAAAAAACATCAAATCACTTCCTTTCCTTTCTGAAAGTTTTCAGTAATTTCAAAAACCCACTGTTTGTAATAACGTCAGACACATATGGGTGAGAAAATACAGACCCTTTTCTTTTCCTTTGGAAAGAACAAGCCTTTACGCGTGTTTGAAACGGGTTTGGCCCATTTATTTCCGCTGATAAGGAGAAAATGTCCAGCTTAGGCTTCATTTCATTTGAGAGCTTAAGTAAGACTCATAATGTGTGTTTCCACCCACCCTTCGGTTTTTATGGACATTTATTGATTTCCAAATAAAACGCCCTAAGTGGAAATGCTCACAATTTGGGAGGGAGGGGGGAAAAAGCTTAACTTTAAAATTAAAAGGTTACTGAGGTGGAAATGTTGGCATGTCAACAAAGAGAAGATGCAATAAATGCAGATGGAATCAGATGTTTTCCAACACGCCTCTTTGTTGCTGTACGTGCCTCTGCTTCTTGTATTGTGGACTAATCATTCTTATAATGCGGAAAGTTTAACAAAGGTGTCGGGGCCGTACGTCAACTTATCTCCACCACAGGGTGTCGGACACCACGGGGTGTCAGACACCACGGGGTGCACGTGAAACAGAGAGGATGAATCACATCGTCAATCTTAGGCCAGAAAGCAGCAATCAATAGCAATACTGAGTCATGCTGCTCGCTCAAAGGGGAACTTCACCAATTACACACATGAAGTTCAGTTCACGAGTACGACTCTGCCCGTAAAGATCTTAGTGCCAAGTCGTTGTGGTTCTGGGGAAACAAATTCGGAAAAAAAGTAACCGTGATGACGACGTGGAGATGTTGAGTTGTGAAAGAAGTGGGTTTCTATTTCTGATCTTTCTATTTTAATCCGTCTTGCCCTTTATGGGTATTCACACAAGGGTATTGACGAAACTAATTCTTCACATTATATTTTTATGAATTTTGCTTATTATGGGAGAACTCCATCTACATATAAAGATCAGTTTACTCCTCCTGGGGAGCACCCACATGTTAAAACGGTCATATCATTTTCTCGGTGTCTCCAAAGGAGCTATGTCAAATCTGAGTATGTATCTTAATATTTAACAAAAATCCTGGAATAAAAACTGTACAAACAACCGACTGTCCGAAATGTCATCAATTCATCATCCTATCCTATTAGAGATTTGTGTGAACTCACCATAATCAGCATATGTATTATTGAGTAATGGCCAAAAATGTGTTTTGTGAGGTCACAGTGACCTTAGGAAACCGAATCCCAATCAGCTCATCGTTGAGTGAAAGTGGACGTTTGTGCTTAATCTTCACGACAATGGACCGGACGGACAAACCAGAAACATAGTGTCGCTGGCGCAGAGGCACAAAAAGTGGGCTTTTGCCATAAGTCTCATGGAGACGTATCGAGCAGTCGTTGCATCATGGGAAATAGGAGGATAGTGGGATTCAGCGTTTTGGAGCTTAACCCATAAAGTTGGGAATTTGCAGCCTCAATTTGAACCAGTCCCGCTTGAATCTGTCTCTGGTGAGCTTAACAACTTTATAGAAGTATGATACTGGATCACTGGAGTACCACAACAAAAAGCTTCAATTGGGGATATAACTAGTAGAGGAATGCCCCTCTGCTGAGAGTAAAATGGTGCTTCTAAGTTGGACTTTTATTGCACTTCACTACACCATGCAATATTGATGCAATTCGAAAAAATATATATCTTGCCTACAGCTAATAGCTACTTACAGACTACAAGAAGAGACTGCTGGTTCGTGCCTCGATTCATTACTTTGAACTGTCTTAACGGGCCAATGATAGTTTGTGACAGATGAGGAACGGTAGGTAGAGGTATGACATTGGCCCTCTATGTGAGGGGGAGAGAGGGAGAGAGAGAGAGAGAGAGAGAGAGAGTGGGAGGGAGGGAGGGAGGGAGGGAGGGAGACATCAAAGTGAATCCAGCTGGTAGTGATCCTAACCTCCATGCGGTGGGACGTGACCCTCCGACCCTCCCACACACACACACACACACACACACACACACACACACACACACAGTGGCCCGACGAGCTAGACCATCCCGCAAAAATGCTGGAGGGTGAACGTGTGTAAAAAAAAAGAGGGAGAGTTTGTGTGTGTGAGGCTGTGTGAGTGTGTGTGTGTGTGTGTGTGTGTGTGTGTGTGTGTGTGTGTGTGTGTGTGTGTGTGTGTTTGTCTTGCTGAACCCTCCGGTACCTTTTCACCTTGAGGTCAGAGGTCAACGGAGCAATCAAAGCCAGCTTCCATCTGCTCCCCGCCTAGACACGTCCTGTGTGTGCGTCTGCCTGTTTGTGTGTGTGTGCATGTGCGTGTGTGTGTGTGTGTGTGTGTGTGTGTTTCCCCCCTACAGCTATCCATTTCTAAGTGTCCATGCCTCTGTGTGTGTGTGTGTGTGTGTGTGTGTGTGTGTGTGTGTGTGTGCGCTGGCGTGTATGTGACTGTTTAGATTTGTGTGCCTGCATGTGTGTGTGTGTGTGTGTGTGTGTGTGTGTGTGTGTGTGTTCGCCCCTCCAGCCATACTTGCCCTGTAGTCCACAGGAATCCCTCATCAAAGAGCAAAGAGTGTTCGAGGTGTCTGGATCGTCAAAACTGCCGGCAACTTCTAAAGCAGCCGACAGTGTTGGTAAAGTAATCCTAAAGCGTGTGGCTCCTCCGGTTCTGGGACGTAGCCAAAACAGACACACAGAGAGCTCAGTTAATAAACTTTTTACTTTACTTTTTCATGTTGCTTCCTGTGTTTATCAATTGACCACGTCATGGAGATTTAAACAATGATTTTGTTTAAGGTGGGTGTTAATGGAACATTCATATTTTTCAAAATACTGTACTTTTACAGGACGTACAGCTGCTGGAGATTTTCATGCAGGCAGGGATGTATATAAGCCAACCCAATCAAATGAAATACACATCAGTGTTCTAAGTCCTAAAGTTTCTTCTGGGACCTGAAGACTGAGTTCACTTTCATTAACAAGAAGATAGCAAGTTATTCCAGTGGATATTTGGACCAGATAAGTGTACAAAATGATATAATGAAGGATATGAGACTATGTGCAAGTGTTAAATTTAAGATCAGGTCGAATTGGTTATACATTTGTTCGTCTCACTGATGGTTTGACTTGATGTCTTTGTATTTGTCACCGAGGGGGAGCACCAGAGGTGTGGAGACATAAGTGTCAAACCCATGGATTTGAGTTGTGTTGCGTGAGGAAGAGGTTTTGTAAAAATCAATGTGTTGACGTGTGAGCACCTGAACTCAGGTTAGCGCTCGAGGGAAGACTAGAGCCAAAGGTGCTCCACAGATCTGGGATCTGCCACAAGGTCAGAGGCCACCACGACTACCGGCTCCTATAGGAAGCAGACGGCGAAACACACCTCTTCTGATCACATTTGAAGCATCCTGGCTTTAAAATCAATCCGACATTCTGACTCCTTTTGTGTGTCATCAGGCCCTTTTTTCGCTATCCTGGACTCTTGAGGCTGAATCTGATTTATTACTGTATACGTGACTAATGAAATCAGGGATCATAGAGTCTACAATTCCCTTTATCTTAACTCCTTAATTGAGAGTTATCTTATACAACTGCGTGGCAGATTTGTTTCTTCGCCTCCCTCTGGAGGCTGTGTTGTCTTTGTCTACTGTTTCTGAGAAGATACCGTAACTAAGCCATCGGTACAACCAGGCTCTCAGAAAGAAAACTGAAATAAGTTTGTGTGGAGAAAATGATCACACGTGCATCTTCTTACACCCTGTGGCTGCCCATTGCCTCGCTCAGGCTCACAAAAGGAATGGAAGTGTCTCGCGGCAGAAAGTCAATTAAAGCAGCCATAGTATCACCTCACGCAGTCGAATTAAGTGTGAAAGAAACCAAACAACTTTGGGTGGTCTGAGAAAAAAACACACACATAAACACAGGTTGGATTGCAGACACACATGCAGTCCATGTACACGGCACACACTCATTCATTACAGTTGCCAAAAGGCTAATAATGAGGTCTTCACAAGTAAAACACACACACACACACACACACACACACACACAGCTCAGTAAAGTTCCCTAATAGTCTCCTCAGGTGTTAAGGTGATATTCGTGTTATTCAACGCAGCACATATTAGCACCTCAGCTCCCATTATTACACACATTATGGGTCTATAAAGGATGCCGTCATCACGCTTGTGTGTGTGTGTGTATGTGTGTGTTTGCAAATGTTCATCAGTGTTTGGTATTGTAATATGTTCAAAGTCAAATCTTTGTGTATATGGATGATGAATGTAGCTAGATTTTATATATGTAGTGTGTGTGTGTGTGTGCGTGTGTGTGTGTGCTTGTGTGCCAAAGTAAGGGAGTGGGTACTTATGTGGGTGTAAGTCTGTGAGTGTGTGTTTCACCCTAAAGCCAACATTTGCGTTCTGAGGGGAGGCGGGAAGTTTCTCTACAGAGCCCATATGTTTCTCATTTTTCCATACACATTCATGAGGCATTTCTGCATTTTTAAAGGAGAAAAAAAAAAAACTGAGAGAGAGAGAGAGAGAGAGAGAGAGAGAGAGAGAGATAAAAAAGAAAGGGTTTATTCCCTGTAGAGATGTCAGATCAGAGAGCTGGCTTGTTTCACAACCAGCCGGGTTAGTGGGACTAATATCGAAGACCTCACAGAGTTTACCTCGCTCTGTATCTCATTTTGCTCGCTCGCATTCCCTTTGCCCTTTCTTCATCTCACAAATACGGAAAAATGTATATTCCTTTCACATACACGGCAAAGAAAATGTCTCACGCTTGCGTAAACACACACACACACACACACACACACACTTGAAAAGAGACGGCACAAAAAGTTTGGGCAGCTAGCGTGCCCCAAGGACATAGGACGGAAAAGATAAAAACTAAAACCATACGCAGCGAGAGAGAGAGAGACAGAGAGACAGAGAGAGAGAGAGAGAGAGAGAGAGAGAGAGAGGGGGATAAGCGCAGAGGAAAGAGAGATCGAAAGACAGAGAGAGAGGAAATGAGAGCAGTCATTATCGAGCAAAATGTCCCAGCAGCCTTTTTACCAAAAACAAAGTAAAGGAAATATGTGATTGGCTTTGACCAATTGTCGTGTGTGTGTGTGTGTGTGTGTGTGTGTGTATGTGTGTGTGTGTGTGTGTGTGTGTGTGTGTATAACCATATTGTTGTGTACAAGCCTGTGTGATATGAGGGCAAAAAAAAGCATTCAGGAGGAGTGCGTCCCACTGGATGTCAGTAGGTACATACCTGTGACAGTGTGTGTGTGTGTGTGTGTGTGTGTGTGTGTGTGTGTGTGTACAGCAAAGAGAGCTGTCTCTGTTTTATACCTTAACAGGCAACAAATCAGCCGGCAGCCACATCTATATGCTCTGTATAACCTACCCGGCCTGTACTACATCAATCTGGATACGTGCATGCATGTGAGCGGAGTGTGTGTGTGCGCGTGTGTGTATGTGTGTGTGTGAGGGCCACCAAGGATCAGAGTGTGAACAAGCAGCAGCTGGTGAAAAGTGAGGGAATGACAAGGTGTTAAGAGCGAGATAAAAACGGACAGGTATATATATATGTATATATATACTGAGGACAGAGATGGGGAGAGATAGCAGAGACCTCGAGATTAATATGGAAGAGAGGAGAGAAAGAGAGAGAGAGAGAGAGAGATCATCAGATATCAGATGGAGAAAATGTGAATGGAACAGAGAGCAAACAAATATAGAAAAGATGTAAAGAAGCAAAGGGAGAAGAAGGTATGGGAGGTGTGTACAAGAACAAGGTGTTGCACACACACACACACACACACACACACACACACACACACACACACACACTCACTTAAAAACATGGCTGAAATAGTATACTGTGCCTCATGCCACCCAAGTGCAGAAACACACAAAGGGAATTTCCTCAATTAGAATGAAATGAATGGAAAGCACACACCCACACACACATACACACACACATTCCTCTGCTAACCAATATGAACATTTATGAGGGGTGGTATGCATGTGTGTGTTTGTGTGTGCGTGTGTGCGTGTGTGCGTGTGTGTGTGTGACTTAGTGAGCATGTATCATATTCACATTCTTTTGTACGGCTATATGAAGATTAAAAGAATGCAGATTATGTGTGTGTGCTTGGGCATCTTAGCTGATGTGTTCGTGTGTGTGTGTGTGTGTGTGTGTGTGTGTGTGTAGTCACTATTCACATGGGGAAGGGACGGTTATTAGACTCTTGAGAGCGCAGTGTGAAACTATGTGTTTCGAGTCATGATTGTAAACAGAGCTGATTGAGCAACAACGTTGTCTGTTTGTTCTAATACGTTGCACATTTACTCAACCGTGTGTGCGTGTGAGTGAGTCGATGCTTCTGTGGTTTTGGTCTTTGAATGTGTCTCCCTGTGCAGTGATAGCTACTTCGATAGCATTCTTCAGTAATGGAGGCCGCCGCCCCTCGTTCAACCATTCCAATAAAAGACACAATGCGACGCACTGGCGATAAGTCTCTATCTCTTTTATCACGCTCTCCATCTGTCTTATTGTTTCAGACACTGGATGAGTGTTATTATCAGGCGCACACTATCCTGGGTGTGAATGAAAGCGCTAATTTATCAAATCTCTCTCTTCCTCATGCTCTCTACCTCTCTGTCTCCCTCTCAACTAGATTGAGTGTGAGATGACAAGCAACCGGAGTAATTACAGCAACAGCGTTAATCTGCTTCAATATTCGAGTCACAGTGAAAGTGGATCTGTCTTCTCTGTCTTCTCTGCCTACAGGAGCCCGTTTCAACACCAGGCAGGAGTTATTAGAGGAAATGAAGCAGGGGTGGATATTATTTTTCCTGCTGAAGTAGTGGATCTTGGAGGGTTCAATGTTGGAAATGAGAATATCCAGCGCATATTAAGTCTTAAATAAAATAGGAATTGCACTGTTTATCATTCTTTATTGCTCAAAGTTATGTTACATTCCATCCCAAACTACAAAATTCAGAAGTAACACTAAGATAACTACTTAAACTCATTGTTATATTGAAGCTGGTATGTATTCCACAATTGGACCCTGATCTTAAATTGTTTTACATTCCCATACTAAAAAACTTTAAAATGTTTTTTATATGATCAAAACTTAACTTCAAGGGCACATATTATGAAAAACGTACTTTTCCATCCATACATTTGGGTATCTGGAGTGCCCACCAACCCACAAACTATGAAATAAGACAACTTAGTCAGTTTTTGGAATATACCACACCCCCAATCTGAGTATCTCCACCAAGGGCTTGAGAACAACCTTAAAGGTGCACCATCTTTTTTTCTCACAAGACAATTGGGGCAGCCTGGGCTTTTTCCGGCGGGGCTTAAAACGGAGCGCCTCAGAGAGAGGGTGAATACAGGTATGTTCACACCGACAGTATGAGAAAAAGATGTAAACATGTTGTAGTAGAAACCCAAAATACAAGCATGAACCTGAAAGTGAGGAGGATATGTCCCCTTTAAGTTCAACACAGTGATCACGTTTGCAGTCTCTAAATTCCACAGATTCCTGATATTTGGAACTGGGAAAGAGATGGTATCTCCAGCAGAGAGGCCTGCATGCGTTTTAAATTGGTCTGATCCTCTTTAGACACAGAGGACCGAGAGGCTTCCTGAAGGACTCTGGGTCATTATATAATGGAGTAATAAAATATAGGTTTATATAGAGAGAGAGACAGAAAAAATAACTGCTAGAGGGAGGGGGGGGGGTTAAAGTTCTCAGAGCAACTGATTAAGCTAATCAAAATGTAATTACACAGAATTACAACCATGACCTTCGGATGTCCGGTTTACTGTGTGTGTGTGTGTGTGTGTGTGTGTGTGTGTGTGTGTGTGTGTGTGTGTGTGTGTGTGTGTGTGAATGTGTCTGCGTGACTTCATGTCTACGATACGACAAGCCAACCAGGTGCAAAATCTCTCCTTGACATGTTGAGAAGAAGAGGAAAACTGAAAAAAAAGAGGCCAGAATAACAGTGAAAGGGAGGAGGAAATACAAAGGAAAGAGTGAGAGAAAGAACAAGAGAGCGGGACGCAAGGCCAGAAAGCAACATGACAGGGGTGAAAGTTTTCCAGTTGGGCCAGAGCTCCCAGTGCGACGTCTGTTCTGGTCATTATGGAAGTCTACCTGTCATTCTTTGTGTGTGTGTGTGTGTGTGAGTGTGTGTGTGTGTGTGTGTGTGTGTGTGTGTGTGTGTGTGAGTGATGTTGTTGCAGGAGGAGGAGTATCACTACTACGTCAGGCACTTTAATCAACTGGCCTCATCTCCCTCTTCAATTCTCAATTCCTTTCCTCTACCTCGCCTTCCTTCTCTCTCTCTCTCTCTCTCTCTCTCTCTCTCTTTCTCTCTCTCTCTCTTCCATCCCTAAACCTGCAGAATCAACACAAAGGGGTCAGAGGTCAAACCATCTGTCATTATATGAAGAAAGAAAGAGAGAGGGCAGCAACGAAGGGAGGAAATTGAGAGCATGTAAAGGAGTCGAGGATGGCCGGTAAAAACTGGATAATGGGCTCCATTTGCATTTCACTTGTTTATTTAGCCGACACACTTTTGGAGAGTGGCTTTTAATGAGGCAAAGGGCAGAAGGGGTTTCACTGCCCATATCCCTGACATTACAAGCGAGCGGTAGTAAGACAGGAAAAGGTCAGGACCATATCAGTTAAAATAACAATCAAGGATGTTTTTTCGGGGTGTTCATGTTGTCCTGCAGGAGCACAAGGTTGTTTGTTTTTGTAGAAAGAGAGCTCAAAGGGACAAAGAACAAGATACCACGGCCCCTACTTGGCCCATTCTCCCTTTAAAATATGTCCCTTGCCAAAGTCCAGCCTTATGGAAGTGTATTACAAAGTCCTTATATTCCTATAAGTATAAGCTGCAGGTACGGCTGACAAACATATAGCAGCACCCTTCTGGCTTTTACATGAAAAAAACAATTACATTCCAGTAGTTCTTTTTGACACTGAAATCATTAGACAATTCTCCAATAAACTACAGTATATATTTCACTAAGTTCGGACATTTTCAAATGCATACTTATTGACTTATTGAGTGCTGCAATTAAAGGTCAATAGCAGGTACCAAGTTGCCCTTTTCATCATGATTACGATGATGACATTTATGTCAAACATCTTGCCAACATCACTGTTTGCTTGAACCTTGCCTTTCAAATAGAGCGAGAGAGTGATACGATTAAGCTTGCTGGCCTATGAAAAGTGAGAAGTAGCGCAATGCTCCAACACCGAGTCATTTGTCATCCTCTGACAAGCCCTGCAAAAAGAAACGAGCGCAGGGCCAACGTCAATAGGGTCTCGCTGAGGGATGGGAGGAAAAGTGAGACCTTACAAAAGAGAAAGGCAGGAAAGAAGTGACAGAACAGAGAGGAAGGGAGGAAGGAAGGCACGATGGGGGATAATATTTGAGAAAGGAAGCGTAGAAAACGCAGATAAGAAAAAGAGAACAAGCAACACGGAGGAAATGTTAGAGGAAGAGAGGAAGGAAAAAGGGGAAGAAGTGATAGAAGGAGAGCACGGGAGAGACACAAAAATGTGAAAGAGTGATAAAGAGATGTGATTAAGGGGGAGGAGAAAGAGGAGAGAATTTTATCTTGGTGAGAGAGTACCTAAATCCTCCTGCTGACAGACATTTCCTCTTCCTTTAAATACCTCCATCTGAATTGCTTTTGTCTGCCGATCCCTGCGTTTGTGTGTGTGTGTGTTTTTCAGTAATCTAAGGAGGCTTTGTGCTGCCATAGCTAGGTTAAGTCTTTCAAACCTGTATTTAATCCACTTGTTGAACACAATGATGTTACAAGTGGCTCTTTTGAATACAACGGTCGCGGCTCTCACAAAATAGTGGGAAAGGAAGTGCTGAAATTGTTCATCATTCATTTTGAATCACTGCTCTTTCCTTCCTTCCAGCCTTGTTGCTACTCTTTTTCTTTTCCTTTTTCTTTTTTTTTTTCTGCCACACGCTCCCGTACATGTTTCTTTAGGCTGACAGGGCATTGAGCACTGTGTTAAAATGAAAAATACAAACCTTTCATGTCTTACAGCAACAGAGCAACTGCCAAAACAAGAAACTGCCTAAACCGTTTGTGACTTGACAATTGTTAGATTGCTGGTTCGTTTCTGTATCTTGATGTAGTTCAACTGAAATTGCAGGTTTTCACAACAGCAGGCAGAGTATAACCTGACAGGAGATTTCCGAAGCTGTCATGAAGATCGAGGAAGCAGAACGAAAAACACTGCGGGGCTTCGTGACGAGAGGGTTTTCGTTTCTGGCCCAACACACTGCTTAAGGACTACTTCCACATGGGAAAGACAAATACTCTCCACCTTTTAAAACCCTTTATTGACCAAAGAAAAATGATTCATTCATTAAGTACACCAGAGATAAAAGGTGTCTGCAGTATATATACTATTAATCCCAAATCAAATGGGCAAAATTAAATCAATTACTTGTTAAATTACTGAAAGACACGTGCGTGGTTAAAGCCATGCAGATGAGAAAAGTGACACTGGTGAAGGTTGTTCAGCTCGCAAACTGCTGATTTGAAAACTTTTCTGGCAAGAGTTTCTCTTCTGGAGACACCTCATGGATCAGATAAACGTCCGACCGTATGACGTGTCCAAATAATGCCTTCAATTAAAAAAAAGACAGACCTCCTGTCCGCCCTGGCAGCGGAACTGACTAAACTTGTCCTCCGGGAAGAGATAAAAGCAGTTTAAAAAGACAGATAGCTCAGTTGACCCAATGTGTCAGCCCCATTGGTGATCCAATG